>JAJEKB010020756.1:277924-301844 GCA_022393335.1 Macrotrachela quadricornifera
CGGAATCAGCATAGTCGGTAATCAAGGACCCAATATGTTTTATTCAGAAAGCGATTACACAGTTGGGAAGGTTCTTTCGTAAGTAGGAATAATCTTATCGACAATCCATCTTTCACTACTGTAACTTTAAAAAAGAAAGATTCATATTATGGAGTGATCAATTTTCCACTTCAAGATTTGAAAACAAGTGCGTCTGAATGAGGTAACTCCGAATAATATTATAGAAAGCTATATACCAATTGGTGATGTACTTTAATAAACTTTTCTGCACTAGTAGTATGTGTGAAAGCTTTTACACTAAAGATGACAAAATTCTATAAGATATTGCGTTGTTCTTCTTGATTATAATGCATTATTTTTTATAAGCACAATGCTACAAAATCTATGATAATTTTTAGATTTTATTCTTGATTTGTCCTTCGAGTGTTTTTTTAAAATTATTTTCCTATGTAAACAAAACATTTGAATCCTTTTTTCTTTCTTTCAACAGTAAAAGATACGAAAAATTTTTATCATTGTATAGTAATCAATAATAAAAATAGTAATTTATTTCGAAAATCTTTAAAACTACTTTAAATTCAATAATTATCTTTATATGTATGTAATGTAAAAGAATTTACTAAATTCTTTTTAGCTCAAATAAATTTTCGGATGATTAACATGAGTTTGTATAACAAAAAACATTAGATATATTTATCCATCAAGGTCTCTACCGAATAGAATAGTTTTAAATTGGTTCTCAGAAAGGATATTTCCTCATCAGCATTTTCAAGAGTATGGACACAACAGTATGATATCACTTACTTGTGGAACTTGTGGTGGTCGTATCCGAGCTTTCTATTATAGGAGATCCTATAAATAAATGCAGACAATACATATCAAGACATTAAAAATTATTGTATAATAAAGTTTTGTTTGAATGACTATTTATATATTTTTAGTTATAAAAAATATAATGTATCCTAAACATTTATATGCGTTTTCTTATATTTTCTATCTTTTGTTTCTTTGAAACATTATTTAACAAAACTAAATACTTAAAAACTATATATTTATTAAATAATAAACATAAAAAATCAATAAGACATTTTAGCAGATGACTGTTCTATTAACTACTTATATTTAGTATAAATAAATTCTATATTCATCTTTCACAAAAACAAAGTTGTGTATGATAGTTTTACGAAGTGGAAGAAAGAAAAAAAATAAGTGGTTGTTAATTTATAATATAATTTTTCTTTCTTACAAATATTAATAGAACTTATTATTATGAAATAAAATATGATTTTATACTATGAAACAATCGTAATTTGAATCATTTACAACATATGCATTTCTGTCTAACTCACAAAAAAAATATATTGAACACTCACCGATATTAAATCTATTTTCGAAAGCTATAACAATTGTGTTTTTAGTAATGGTCGTCATATGCAGTTGTCCTTCGTGTAGTGATGCTAAGAAGAGAACACATTTTTGATCATTACCATAATAATTAACTGTTGCACAAGTCGATCTTGTATAGCATTGACAAATGCATAAATTATCCGATGTAATGTTAGTTAGATTCGCTAGCCAATAATTACTTATAATCGGAACAAATATTGCATTATTAATTTTAGTTATACGCATCGTTAATAACATTTGATAATAATTAATGATAAGAAGCATAATTTGCCAAAACATTTTCTTCATGATTTGATTTCATTTAATCAATTCTAAAAATGAAATATTATCTTTCACTACATAGAAGCATTACAAACATAATTGTTTTATTAAAATTTAGCTCTTTTATATATATATATATATATTGTATACTCAAAGTTCTAAAAGAACTTTAGATACCTAATATTTAATGTAGAAAAAAATTGTATAGTCTAGAACATGATAACAACTATTTCTCTATAGGTTTTCTCGTTTATAATGAGTAAAATGTGGAATAATTACCATGTAACATTTACCACGCAAAATTTAGTGATAATAAATTACAATTATCACTAGTAATATATAATAGTTTTATCGAACTATACACATTTTCTTTATTTTTAATTTCCACTTTTTTCATTAACAAAAAATGTGTGATTAGTATAAAATAACTTTCTTGAATTCTTTAAAATTTACAAATATTAAAGATGAATAAACGATAGTTCTTTTTTATCAATCTTATTTTAATTAGTTCATTCTTCGTATAAGTATATCGTGAAATTTGTCAATAATGTCTAGTATGAATACGAGATAAAAGTTAAACATCAACATTATTTATTTCTATAATATGTTTAAATAAGTTATAAATGATATTTATTGATTTATAGAATTGAACAAACGAATCTTATTCCAATCGATAATGTTTAATCTTTAATCTTATACATAAATACAATCGAAAGAGGTATTATTACCTTATTATCAAAATATCTTCAATCATTGATCCACTTTTTAATATATTGTTTACAAAACACAATAGACAATCTTCTTATCGTTCATTTTTATATATAATAGAGTGAAAGAGTATAATGACGTCTATATCTACTTGTATGAGGAAATAAATGAGCCTCTTAGTATTATATCTCTAAATTGTTTTTATGAAAAAATGAACTGTGACATTCTCTACAAAATGATATATTCTATTCTAGAAAAATAATTGCTATCATACTTTTAAATGAATTGAATTTCATTAGCAAAATAATGAATATTCTCACAATACTTTTTAAATATACAATTTTATTTATAGTCCTTAAATAACCTTGAAATGAAATGATATTAGAAAATATATTGAAAATAGTAAGATTTTGAGAATACTTATCATTTTGCCGAGCAAATTCAATTCATTTAAAGAAAAAATAATGACAGTTATTTGGCAAGGGCAGAATATGTCACTTTGTAGAAAATATTCACAATGCATCTTTTTTTTAAAAATAATTTAAATATTTTGTTTAAAAAGAGAAAGAATAGGAGATAAAATACAAAGGAACTCATTTATTCTGTCATACTTGTTATTTCATAATAATAATAGTTATATATACGTTTTATTTTTATTTTAAATAAAATTAGTCTGAAAAAAAATTTTCAATATATATTACAAAATGATACATAATAAAAAGTATTTTCATAACAATCACATAAAGACATCGATATAGTCAAGAAAATATAGCTGAATTAATCTTATGTTTATTTTGATGAATCGTCTAGATTCTATTTTAAACATTGACACGAAAGTATACGAAAACCTAATTTTTTATTTTTTGAACATTATATAATTCTAATATTTCTTAATAGAAAGTAATATCAATGAATTATTTGAAGTAAACCATAGAGAATAAACATTCCAGTAAGACTAAGTAGAATAGTAGTTAAAAAACCATATTTTAAATAAGTCCAAAAATTAAATCGATATTTAAGTGAACTTGTCAATGCTTTTTGAGCAACAATTAAATTAGCAACACTACCAAAAAGTGTTAAATTACCAGCAATTGTTGTAATAAATGCAAGTTGTAATACTAAATTAAGATGATCACCTGTACGTGGAACTTGTTCAAGTACAAGTAAAGTCAATGGAACATTAGAAAAAATATTACTACCAATAAGTGTAAATACAAAAAAAAGTAAAAGAGATTTAACATTTGTTAATGATGCTGAATCGAGATTAAGTGCTACCCTATACAAAAAAAAAAAGAATTTTTTTTATTTTAAATATTATATATCTTTAAATAAAAGCGTACCAAATACGATGAGGAATACCAGTAGAATTAAGTCCATCAAGCCAAACAAAAAGACCAAAAAAAAGAAGAAGAATATTCCAATCAATTCTAGTTAGAATGGGTATTGGAGGTTGATGATTAATTAATGTATCAGCAACTAGAAGAATGATAGCTGCACCTACTGGAACTAAACCTAAATTTAAAATTATATTGAATTATTAAAACAAATTTTCTTTAAATTGAAATTTTTAGAAATCTTTTCTAAATATTTTGTACAAAATATTAAATAGCATACCAATATCAAAATTGACTTTATCATTTGAAGCAAATAATAATGTAATTACAATTATAAGAAGTATGAAAAGAATACTTTTGAAAAGTCGAGATTCAGATGATTGAAATGATTCCTCATCTTCATTTATATGTTGTTCTACAGTAAACAATGAAGGTACTGATACACTTCGATTAATCATTAATGGTGTTGTTCTTAATGGGATAGACGGCATTGGTTCACATGTATCTTTTAATTGTCTAAGCCGAAAACGTTCAGTAAATCGAGGCAATCTTGCTGGACTATTAGTAACAAAGACTGATGGTTGTTCTTGTTCTTGTGATTGTCCAACAACGGTTATTCCAGATGAAACTTCTTCTGATGATGTTGTTTGATTCGATCTACATTGACTTAAACGATGATGTAATAGAAGAAAAATTAAATTAAGAAACCAAATAACAAAAACTGGTATCCATAAATATTCAACACATGTTTTTAATTCTAATCGACTATGATGATCAACAAAAGCATTTGATTTCGATGCAATTAAAGCCATTTGAGGATTACCAAAAATTGTAAGTGTACTTCCTAAATATATAAAAGAATATCTTAATGGACATAATTTAATAATACATAGGATAGTCAAACACTTCCGATAACACCTATCTAATATTTCGTTTTCATTATTTTTGTTCCTCATGTTAGCTTATTCCGATAGTGACATCAGTTATATATTAAAATATTAATACATAGTTCTAAAAGTGTTTATTATAGGAAATTTTTTGATCATCTTTGTTTTCAGATCTATAAACTGTGTTTACATTCATATATAAAAACTTATTAGTTATTAGGTTTAATTGCTACACAAATTCATGATAAATTAACTCTTGTTTATGATCAAGGTGTTATTTCATATCTTATAGTTGTTCATTGAGTTCATCGATTTTTCAAGTGAATAGAAGTCGTTAGAAAATGTTCCTCGGAATGGTGGTCTGTTATCCATCATTACTCAATAAAACATAAATGCAATCCAAGATCTAGTGAATGATGATCTACATATTAGTATTGATTATATTGCTACCATTTTAAATACAGTTATAGCATAACCTATCGTGGTGAATACTTAAAGATATTAGTTAAAAATTTACATAAGCAAAAATAGCATCAATTTTCAGTAAAAAAAATGCAAAAGTACATAGGCAAAATGTTCTTCTCAATCTTAATTATCTTCAAGAGGAAAAATGTAAGTTACACTTCGTCCATCATGTCTGCCTAGCTTGGCTCTTTCAGACTTCTGAAATGTAGTTTTGGTAAATATCCAAATGCTACATGTTTAGTTACAGCTTTATCCAAGGATATCAATTCAACACTTATTCAAGAATACTAAAAGACATGTCACTAATGGATTGAAAGAATGAAACTTTGTATCGAACATCGTGAGAATTACTTCGAATATTTACTATAACTTACCAATATTTGCTTGTGTAGCTAAAGCTAAAAGTAATGTATTCAATTCATTTTTATTTCGTTTTTGTCCAATCCATTTATTTAATATTAATGGTGTCAATATAACACAAGCAACATCATTAGTAAAAAGAGCGGCCAGAATTGAATCAATAATACTTAAACGTACGAGCCACCAATGAAATGAAAGATTACATGGAAAAAGTTTATTTAATAATTGATCAATCAAATGTTCACGTTCAAAATATGATGATATTATCATCATACCCCAAAGAAGAAATATTGTTTTTAAATTATTAATATCACCAATAACACTATATACACGTGATTGATCAATAACAGTAGTAACAACCATAAGAAAAGCACCAACTAATACAGCTCCAGTACTACCCAATGGATAACGATTAAAAGGAATTAAAACGAATGGTAAAATGAGAAAGAATGATAAACAACCAAGAATAACTTGATAATTATGAAGTGTTGGGAGAGAAGTATTATTCGTATTTGTATTATTCTCCATTTCAATATATTTATGAACGAATGTTTGAAAAAGGTCAACTAGTTAATTTAAATAAATATGTGATGAAATAATCATTTGTTGAAAAAGACATCATCATCATTAAATGAAAGAAAAATTATTCATCTTATTTTATTACTTTGATGCAAAATGCGATAGTATGAAAAATATTACGTACACTCACAAAATGAATAATTTTTTTTCTTTGAATCGGTAGATAATAGTACAACGAATGTGTCTCTCTCTATATATATATATTTGTTTTCGTCTACGCCCTTTTCATTTTTTTCTTTTCTTTCTATACTTGTTCACCTTCATTTATTTCTTTGTACGTAACTTAATGGGAGTATCTCTATTAGAAAAGTTAAGCATACAATCAAACAGGATAAATAAAATATGATTAATTGTAATGAATAATCGTTTTAATTATTATTTTAGACATGGTAATAGGTTTTATGGATGTTTAAATTATTGATTATAGTTTGAAATTCTTTTTATTTCGTGTAACGAATATTTTTCTATATGATATAACTCAAAATTTCATATAAAAATGAATTAAATTTATTCACTATTATCATAAGTAAAAAATGAGGAATAGAATAAACAAATCATTGTCTGAGAGCATTGAGAGATATATTAAATTTCATGAAACTCAATCTTCATGACAAACAATAGAATACTATATATAACATTGTTTTCATGTACTAACTGATAAATAACAATACTGACGATCGCGTCAAATTTTATTTTTTACTGTTATTTGTTTTAAACTATACATTTTATTATTCTGGTCTTGTCTTTTTTTTTTTGTTTTGAAAAATATTGAAATGAAAAGTTTTAATAAAGAATCTAATTTTCACTAAACAGCGAAGATAATCACAAAAAAAAAAGTGTATTGATCACATATTTAACAATTAATGAAATGACATATCTTGATCATAATATTGATTTGCTTGTTCACAAAGTCGATCAATTGAACGTAATTGAGTTCGTGTAAATGATTGAGATTGCATATGAGCAAATTCAGCAAGATGAATTAAATCAATAGAAGCTGTACGATGATAAAATTCATATTGCTGTTTTTCTTCTTCAGTTAAAGATGAACTTATTCCTTGTTGAATAACTAATAAATGAGTACGAAGTGCAGCTAAACAAAGATGAGGAAATAATTGTTGAAGCTAAAATAAAGAAAAAATAAAATAAAAATTTCTTTTTTTATTTTTTTCTGTAATAAAATAATTACCCATATATTTGATGCAAATAATTGTCTAACTTGTTCATCTTCATCATAATCTTTTCCATATGGAAATAATTTTAATTGACGTAAAACAATAAATGCTCGTTCATGTTGTCCTAATCGAAGATAATAATCAACAAATACATAAATATCTAATAAAAGAAAATAATTTTGTTGATTTTCATTATGTTGAATTTTTAATAAAATTTGAAGACGTTGAGCTAATTCATAAACATATGGAGATGGTGATGATGTTGATGATGATATTAATAAACGATCAAGAATTATTTGTGTCATATATTCTGAAGCAAGACGTATACATGAAGAATAATCATGAGCAAGTTCATATAATGCTGATGCAACAAGAAGATTAGAACGATGATATTGTTCAATAGTTGTTGCAATACTGATTAATACATCATCAACATCGGAATCATCAAGATGAGAGAATAATCGATGTAAAAGACCTATATAATAAGAGAGAATAATAAACATTCAATGATTAATGATAAGTTAATTTTCATTTCATCGATTATACTTTAACGTTAAATTCAGAATAACAACTTGATTTTTTCAATTTTGATATATTTTTCTTTTCTACATCTTTTTTTGTCAGCAGTTAAAGATATTTGTTACATAATGTGATTATGATCGATGGAGTCTATCACTATGTAGAATTAACCCTACTTCAAAAACTGATAGCGGTGGATGAATACAAATAATTATTTATTATATATACATATTAATATATCTTATCTTATCTTTATTTATTTATTTTACTATTAAGTGTTTATTACAATTTGATTCTTTATTAGGTAATATAAAGAATGCAGATAAATATATGAAAGTAGATGATATCAAAATATATGGCTAGGATGATATTCATTAAATACTTATGTGTTATCGTATAGTCTCTTCGAATGATGTTATTTTTGTAAATATTTATTTCTATTGATTATAATAATAATTTTAATTTAATTATTTCTCATACCTCTTTCAAGTTTAACTATTTTATTTTCTTCTCCTTCATTATTATTATTATTATCTGTAACAATAATCCATTTTCCATAAACAATATGTAAATCATCTAAATTTGTTGTTAAATCAATTAATAATCTTCGAAATTCATTTTCAGCTTCTAAATGTTCAATATTAATTAATGCATAAGCATAATTAATTAATTCCCAATAATAACGTTGATCATTAATAAATTTTTCTTTTAAATAAGATTGAATTATTTTAGGTAAATTTAATGCTGTATTGGTTTTATTTTGTTGTGAACTTCCAGCAATCATAATCATACATTCATCAATAGATGATGTTAATCCAAGTAAATATTTTTCATTAAAATAAATTGATAAATGTATTGAATGAACTTTTGTTAATGGTATTTTAAAAAGAAATTCACATGCTGATTCAAATGCACCACATAATATAAGAATACGTGCATATCGAAATGGTTGTTCATATGCTTTAAAATATTCTTCACCAAGATCTCGTAATATCCAACGTTGAAGTCTTGGAATTGTTAATTGAATATTTGTACGATCATTAAATAATGTTTCATTTATTGTTTGTATTTGTGCTAATTTAATCCATAGAAAATCTTCAATACATAATAAAACATCTTCATGTGCATCAACTAAATTTGTACGATCTAATATACATATAACAGCACGTTTATAAGGATTTCCAACAAGACTATATTCTATATTTCGCATATTAGAAGATTTAACTGTTGTTGTTGTTGTTGTTTGATCTTTTGATAAATATGTTTCAAGTAATGTTCGAACATGAGGTAAACTGATTAAAAAATCATTATATTAAAATATAATATATCAAAAAAGAAAAAAAGGAAAATATTTACTTTGCTTTATGAATAATATTAAAAGCAAGATCAGTATCACCTGCTCTTAATGCATAAAAAATTAAAGGCCATGCTGATACACCATCAACAAGACGATCATCAGCTGATTGTAAACCAGAAATTTTTTCATTTGATGTTATAAATGATAATAAACATCCATAGCAATCCATATCATTATAAGTTGTTTGTAATGCTTGACGAAAACTTCGTTCAAGATAATCACTAGCACAAAGAACAATAGCACGTTGTGCATGAAATAAATCACTTTTTCGATACTCATAATCAAGAACACCTGACATCCATTCAGCAGCATGCCACATATCACCAACGACCTTAAACAAAAATTTGATTGAAAATAAATTTATAATTATATTATCTATTTACTTGTGTTTCATAAGTTTTAGCGACATGTTTATATTGTACAATTAATTGATCTGTATCACCAACATCTGATGATGTTCTTGTCTGATTATATTTAATCAACTATATTTATTTAATAAAAAAAAAAATATTATCTTAATTATATATTTAATTAATTTACTGTCTGAGCATATTGCTGTTCGATAAGTGATAAATCGGTAAATATTGGCGATTGATTTTGTTGAGATGTCCAACCCTATTATTTTTAATTTATTTTAAAGAATAAGATATATAAAGTAATCAAACAGTATATCCAAAAAATCTTTCTATCCAAATTTTCGAATAGAATTCTTAAAAATCATATATAAAATAAAAAATTTCATCATGTAAAATTGCTTGTGAACGGAAGCAATATTCATTCAATAGGTTCTAATAAGCAATGATAAATTCTAGAATGGTTTGGTTATCCAGATCTTCATTCTCGAGATATTGCAGTTTCACTGGAGTTTTTAATCAAATGCTATAGTTACTTTCATTCGGAAAGTTTCAAATTTTTTAGTTGCTTCTATCTTAAAATCTGAGCACTCAACATTTTGAACTATAACTCCAGTACAAATGTAAAATCTTTAATGTCCATATTTTAAGATAGAATCAACTAAAAAATTTGAAATTTTTAGAATAAAATAATTTCAGTAGAATCTTTACTTTTACAAAATTTGAAGTCTAAATTCGAAAGTCGTTTTTACGATGGAAGGTGAGGATACTACGGCATTTTATTAAAAAATCTAGTAAAACTTCGATAACTCAAGAACGAAGGTCTGAACAACCAAATCATTCCAGATTTTCTCATTGCTTACTAGGATCTATCGAATAAATATAGCCGCCGCCAAAAACGATTTGACACTTGAGGATGTTTCCTCATGGGTAAACTTTTTTATTCTATGAAGATTGATTGGATATTCAAGAATGAGAATTTGTACACTTTCATATCTTAAGTAGAAAATAAAACTGACCGATTTGAAATCATAACCAGCTGGAGATGTCGTAGGATCACTTAGTATCTGACTAGTCTATTTATTAAAAATATAAATAAGTAAATATAAATCAAAAAAACAAAATAAAAACAGAATAACAAACTTTAGTTGAAGATGCTGAGTCATAAGAAGAAATTGAACGAGGTCGAAGATCATCAGCTAATAAACAATTAATTAAATTTCGACGACGTTTTAAACTACTTATAAATATTTCTTCCCAATAATCAGTATCAGCTTGAGTTAATGACTAAAATAAATAATAATATTAATTCTACATTTCAAATTCGAAGCTTAACATAAAACATTAAAATTGTCAGATGATCACCAATAGCTCATATAAGTTATTACTACTAAGAAAGAATCCAAAAAACTGTCACAGAATGATTTAAATTCAATTTAAACACAATCGTAGTTAAAATATCTCTAATATAAACAATAATTATTCATAATAGTATTCTTTGATAAGACAATACATATTATATCAATGATGACAGATTATGAAATGTTATCAATTTAACATAAATCAATCATCATCATCATCTAAGTATTCATTACTTTCAACAATGATATGAAAAATATCAAGTTGAATAATATTAATCTACGAAATAATCTAATATAAAAAAATATATATCTTATTACTTGTTGTGTTAAATATTCAAATTGTTCATCATTAAAAGCTGCTCGTTCACTTTTTAAATATGCATCTAATTCATTTTCATTATTAACTTTTGTTAAACGATTTGTTGTTTTTACTGTATATGATGATGAAGGTGTTGTTTCAATAGCTGCTAATTTCTTTTCAATACTTGTTAAATTAAATGAAGCAGACGGCGTTGAAAGAAACATCTGTAAAAAAGAAGCATTTCATAATAATTTAAGTATAATTATCATTGACACACAAATCTATGTAATGTATCAATTATTAATATTAATAAATAGAATTTGAATTATTTAATAAAAAGATTAATTATCAAAGATGAATGAAAAGTCATTTAACTTCCATTCTTATTAAGAGAAATAATCATTGGTCAATTGATTAAGCAATCATTAAAGAACGTTACAAGCAGTTTATTTATTTTATAAAATATTTATTAGAAAATTTGAAATTATTTTTTTATTTAAATTAAATTTACAATTAACTTTTAAATAAAAATAAAAAAATATTAATTAATTCATTTTTATTGGTCAATCATTAATGTAAAGAAAATGAAAAGAAAAGAACGATCGATCGATCGATCGATTTGATCTTATTGTCTATTATTTGTTTATATTATTGATTTTATGTAACAAAGAAGACAAAAAAAAGGATTCTTTTCTGTATATTTTAGATATAACAAAATATATCATGTCAAATGTACAAAATAAAAATTGTGGTAAATGTGAAAAAATTGTTTATCCAACTGAAGAAATAAAATGTCTTGATAAAGTAAGTTATATCATTTTTTAATCAGAATTTTTTTATTTTACTCTGTCATTTTGACATTAGACAAGAAGGTAAATCATGTGTGAGTTCTTCTACTTGGCAAGCTTTTTGTTCCTTTTTTTTTTACAAAAAGCAATGCATGCTCTTTTTTTTCCTCACACAATATTAATGCTTATTTTTGGTTTGATTTAATACAATTTTGTTTTAATTTTATTAAATTTAATTTTAGTTCTGGCATAAAGGATGCTTAAAATGTACAGTATGTGGAATGACACTTAATGTAAAAAATGTTAAAGGTTATGAAAAAATGCCATATTGTCATGTGTAAGTATTTGAAAAAAAAAATTTATGAAAGATTTAATTTTATTAGAATTATTATTATTCAGACATTATCCACAACCAAAACCAACTGTTGTTGTTGATAATCCAGAAATGCAACGTATTCGATTATTGACAGATATTCAAAGCAATGTAAAAGATCTTTTTTGTTTGTAAAGAATATCAATAAATTTTTATTAATTAGGCTAAATATCATGAGGATTTTAATAAAAGTAAAGGAAAATTTACAGTGGTTGCTGATGATCCAGCTTTAACACGAGCTAAAGAACATCAACGTATTGTTAGTCAAGCTGAATATACTGGTAAACGAAAGGATAGTTCATCACAAGTACTTGCTCATGGTAAATAAAAATTTTTCGAGGAGAAAAAAGACTGTGGTTAAGCTTTTTTTTAAAAGATAATAATGGTTCTAATCGAGCATATGTTCCATCTGAACCAAGAGTAGGTCGTGGTAAGTTTTTATTTTTAAATTCTTACTTTTTTTTCTATGAAATATATATATATATAGTTGCTGATTATGATCCAATTAATGATGATCGTGGTTCATTATCACGTGGTTATGAGCCAACATCAAAAGCTATACAACATTGTAGTAAGTAAATAAATTATGTATACAATTATTTTTATTTTCAATGTAAAATTTCAAGTAAATCAAAATAATATTTATAAATCGAATAATGGCAATGGGAATAGTACTCATCATGATTTACATAATAATGGACGATCAACAATAGTAAATTATTTATTTTTAATATGAACAAAAAAAATTTTTTTTGTTTTTGTTTATTTAGATGACAGTTCGCGCACTTTATTCATATAAAGCATCAGAATCTGATGAAATGAGTTTTAATGAAGGTGATAATATTATTGAATGTGAACATATTGATGCTGGTTGGATGTTAGGACGTCATCCAATAACAGGCAAACAAGGTTTACTTCCATCCAATTATGTTGAAATAATTAATTGAGAATGAAAATTTAATTACTTTGCTTTCATTTCTTAGATATTTGATTTATATCTCATAGAGAATCTCTTGTAAATATATGATTTTTACTCTACGACAAACTTCTACTCTTATTCTCTTGTTTATCAGTTGTGTTGTTTTCTTTTTTTTTCTTTGCCGTGTGTGTGATGTGTTGTTACAGTTCATAGAAGAACTCTTATAAATGAACAAGACGTTATTTGATTTTCTTTGTTATAAACATACCATTCTTAATAAAGTTAAATAGTTTTTGAATATTTATTGTTATTCTTAAATAATGAAATATTTACTAATTACATTTTATCTAATAAACTATTTTCAGTGAAGAATTTCGATCAGATTTCTCAATATTAGTAATTAACTATTTTATTAATTCTCTGATGAAAACAAGAGAACTTGAATATACTTAAGGCAGTGCAAAAGTAGTGGTGAGAGTTCTTTTTTTTTCTTATAAATAGCTTAAAACAAAATTATTTTTTTTACTAATCGATAGAGCGTCTTTCGCTTTATCGTTCTACATGGTCTGACCAAAAGTTCTGGGAACACAAAAAAAAAAAAGAAAATAGAGAGATATGTTTCGTTTTATTTTACCAAATGTTCGAAATAGTCGCCATGACTCATTATACAAAGTTTCATCCTTTATAATAGGTTGTCAAAGGCTTTTTTAAAATTTTTCTTTTGGAATATTTTTCACCAGCTAGGAAACCGCAAGAACCAATGATTTTTCGTTTGGTTGATCAGTTAAATTCCGTTTGATGTAATCATTTGGCCAATAATCACACGGTGCAAGGTCAGATGAATATGGTAGATGTGGCATTATATTGATACCTTCTTCTGTTAAATAATTAATAACATCTGAATGACGATGGGGTCCAGCATTATCATGAAGCAATTTTATATCTTTTCCGTCATTTGACTTTTTTTCTTTCAATATTTTCTTGATAACAGACTAGAGGCAATTTTCAATATAATAGTTGTGATCTATAGTCTTGTCTTCATCAGCAGCATGTATAAGAACGATTCACCTTCACCAACCCAGCTGGCGTTTGTTGGCTTGTGATGAATTGCTTATGGTAAATTCATGTCTCATCACGTGTTATAATATCACATAATCGCCAGGAACCATCTAAAAATTTTGTCAAATTTTCACGACAAAGCTTAACGTCGTTGTTTTTGTTCATCAATCAGTCGATGGGATACCCAACGAGATGTAACTTTTTTCATCTAGAGACAGTCGTGGATAACTCGTTCTATGGTACCATGAGAGAGAGAGAGAGAGATATATCTCGGCTATAACTTCATCATAAGTTGAATGTGGATCATTGTTGATAACTTGCTGAACCAGTTCAATATTTTCATCTGTAAGTTCGGAAACCGTGTTGTTGTAAGTTTCTCGTAAATTGTCTTTGCATCAATTCCCAAAATAGCTCGAATTTTAAAATAGTATCGATCAAATTCATTACCTATTTAAAAAAAATTTCTTTTCACTTCGAATTAAAGTTTATCTGAAAAAGTATTGTAATTAAGTCTAAAAGAGAGGTAGTGTATATATCACTATAGACCAGACATTGTACTATCTATTCGTGCAAAAACCTCGTCAATATTAATTGGTTTATGAAATTGCCAATGGCATTGCCAGAACTTTTGGTCAGACTTAGTATGTTATTTGATCTAGATCTAACTGAGATTATAATAAGAAAGTTTCGACAAAAACATTTTTGATATAGTCTGGCTGGTAGCAATAGTGAAGAAAACCATCTACATGTGATTTTTTTCTTGTTCTTTCTTTTATCATTGTCTTCTTATCTTTTACACGAACTGATCATCTGTGTATTTCGTAGTGGACCAGGAGCAACAATGATAGAGTAGGAAAATATAAGGATAAATTTATCAATTGTTTATTTTATCAAATGTTCGAAATAATCATCTTCGTTGTTGATACACAAATGCATTCTCTCAATCCATTTTTCGAACGTTTTTTATAATCTTTTTTGTCTAAAGAATACATGAAAATAACCACAGCATCACATAATGATTGTGAATCACTAATCGGTCAGATTCTCTTTAATTAGATCAAACAGTCAAAATTCCAGGATAATAAGTCGGGATAGTTGGTTGGATACTGTATCACTGTGAGACCTTCCGATTGAAGATAAATAGATACATCTATATGAATATGTGGTTTTCCATTATCATGATGAATTTTAATACCACGTGTGTCGTACGAAGGTCTTTAGGATTTTAGTTCATCAAATAGAGGACTTAAACAATTCTTGATGTAATCCTGATGATCCGTAGTATCTCCATGTTCCAAATGATGAATGAAAATAGGACCATTTGACTTCAAAAAGATACAAAAATAAGGTCCTTGGAGCATGCTTATTTTGTCGAGTTACAGTAAGTGGAAGATGATCAGTAAAAGTGAACTTCATACGTAAACTCCACGTTTCGAGCTCATTTTTTCATTAATGTTTTTTCATGAAATTTCGGTCCATGTTTTCTAATATGCACTAGAAACACTTGTGTACAAAGTAAGTGTCCTTAGAGGAGATCAGGGAATACTCACTATCTGGAAGTGCTATTCACAGGACAGAATAAAGACACCTACAATTCAAAAGTGCCGTTCTCGGAACAGAACAAAGACACCCACCACCCGGAAGTTTCGTTTCTAGAATAGAACAAAGGCACACACTACTCGGAAGTGCCGATCCCAGCACTGCGCCTGCGACAGCTCACAGTTCAATAAGCTAAAAAAGCTGGGCTCAATTTTATGCTAACCAGCTCTTTTTTTTTGTAAGCGGGTTCCCGACACCAGCTCTTTATTTGTGAGGATGGTCCTCATGTCCTATCCCATAGGGATACTCTTAGATCTCAAAAGTTATACTATAGGGGCACCTTTAGGTTAACAAGAGCTATACTATGGCGGTATGCTTACATTCGCAAGGTCTATACTATAGGGGCACTCTAGGTCTTCAAGGGTTGTACTATAGAGTTACTGTTATGTCCTCAAAGGCTATATTATAAGGATATCCTTACGCCCTCCAGGGCTATTCCTTTGGCTGTAGTAAGGGTCTTAATCCCGAAGTTGACTGTGTGTTTGCCTGTTTGTCCGCAGAGTGCCACTAATGGAAAGGGATTTCTGGGTCGAGATTTTTCCCACTATTATCCGCATGAAACATGACGTTGTTCGCGTGAATATAAAGTTTTTAGGATGTTCTAAAATGCGCCCCGAACAACATGGAGTTTCCTCAGACCAATAGTGAACAAGGAGATAAGACTGTAATGAAGGAGGTGGGCTGGGTTTTGGGTGAAGGTTTTTTTCACAATTGTCCGCATGAAAGACGATATTGTTCGTGGGAATGTTCCCTTGACTGTCGTCAGGGTCCTAACACATTCGACCCGATGGGCTTCATCGATGGAACCTGTCATTCTTTGATAATGGATGACCCATAATGACTGGCAAAGCTTTGCACTTCGTATTTCCGTCTCTAAAGATGTTTCATTAGGAAACTAAAGTACTCAAAAAGATGCAGTGTGAAAAGCTCTACAATCTGGAAAGTAAAGCTTATTTTAATTTATGTACTTTTTGCTTTAAAAAAAAGAAAAATTCTGTGCGATCAATTTTTGCTAGAGAGTAATGGAACTCACCAGTGAACCTCATCGTCGCGAATGTCTTGAATCAGTTTGATCTTCTAATTGTTCTACTGGGAGATAAGGATCATTATTGATAAGAAATTGGATTTATTTGATATTTTCAGATGTTGTTTCGGTAATGGATCTACTGGGCCGTGTTTTATCTTCAATTTTTTCTTGATCTTCATGAAACAGTTTAGACCACCTTTCCACTGTTCTGAGAGAAGAAGGTTGATTATCATAAACAGAATATAATTCATCATGACTAATTCTTTCTTGAACATTAAGTGCAGTGCACATTTTAATGTAGAAGCAAAAGTTTTCTGCACTCATTTGAAAGAGAAAATGTATATGAGGCACAACAAAAGTTTTTGAGCCAGCGCTCACGACAACTATTCAGAGACTGGTGCTAATGTATTTTCTTCAAAATACTGTCCTTCAGCATTAATGCACTTGTACATTCGAATAAACCAGTATTCGAAGCAGTTTTAGAAGTCTTCTTTTATGAGACTGTTAATGGCTTGTGCTAAAGCTGTGAACATTGCGTTATTGTCGTCGAACTGAATTTCACGTAGATGATTTTTGAGTTTCAGGAATAAGAAGTCGCAAGGACTTCGATTTGGATATGATTCTACATGAATTTTGGTTAAAAATTCGTTGGTAATCCAAGCTCGATGTGGTTTTGCATTTTCATCATGAAGAGTGAGACCTCGAAGACCACTCCTTGGTCGTCATTCTGATACAGTTTCGAAGACTTGTGGTAGGCAGATGTTGACATACCAGCTTGCATTTAGTGTTACGCCAGTTTCTAATGGTACCGTTTTGATTAAACTAGAATTCATATAGAAAACATCCACCATTCTTTTGCCTGAAGTTTTGTTGCGATGAATTTTGGTTGGACATGGGCCAGTTTTTGACACCCAAGCTTTTGATTGCTCTTTTGTTTCTGAATCGTAATGATAGAACCAAGATTCATCATCATTTATAATGTCAGATACACGACGCGATGGTCCTTCTTTCAATCTCTTCAGCGAGTGACAGTAAAATTCAATGAGCCACTGTTTTTGGTCATTGGTTAACTGATGTGGCATTCAACGAGCACAAGCTTTGCGTAGCTTCAAATAATCATGAATAATTGAATATATTGCTGGCTACTTCATACCTAGGATATCTTCTATCTGTTTGTATGTTGAATGAGGATCATTTTCAATTATTGTTCGTACAGCTTCAATTGTTTGTTTGTTGACAGAGGCTCGAGAACGACCTGGACAGGCAACATATCTTCAATACTAAAATCATTGCGCTGAAATTCATGAAATTAATGGAGAACTGTGGTGTTAGAAGGTGCTTGGTCTCTCATGCTTGCACCAAAATAGCATGACTATCTTTGTATGTTAAGCCAATTTTTCAGTCATATAAAATCAAAGTGCGAAATTGTTCACGTGAGAGTTGAAAATTTATATTGAAAATGATGTGAGAGTGATTCAAAAGAAATTAAAAAAATACAACGATGGATAATTCGTGGAAGTCTAAAATTTTGGATATAATCTTAAATATGTTTAGTTATTAGAATAGAATAGATGTCATCAAATTACGACTTCTAGAAGAACCGGGCGTAGAAACCTTTCTAGTGCCCTACGTAGATTCGATGCTTCGTATTAGTTTCCAGGAAAGAAACCTTGCCTTCTATAAGTTCGAAAGACTTGTTAGAAGGCATAATGGACAAGGAAAGAAATTTTCAAGTAGGAAAATTATTCTCAATAAGGACAACAGTTTCTTGCGAACGAAAAGAAATTTGTTGGAGTGGACAAACTTTTCTGACTCGTAATTCCACTATGATTTACTCCTTCCTATTAGTTTCAAAGAAACTACATTTACTTTCAAGAGGCTAGGACGAGTTGTATCGGCAGACATCATACCGAATATAATTTTCGCTTTTCTAGTTTTCCTCGTTTTGTCCTTCTTCCCTCTCTTAACTTACGCAAATTGTGACTTATGCTTTTCCAGACAATGTCCCCCTTAAGGCGATTGTTCTACATGTGTTTTCGCAAGTCCTGGTTCCCACTGCCCTCACCCTCGCCCTTGAGATACGTCCTATGCGTATTTTCACATGTGCTCATGTTTTCGTCCTTCTCCTCATCAAGAGAGATGTCCTTATTTGTGTTTCTGTCCAAACTTATCCTGTTTATAGAAAATTTATTTCTTTTTTTCGGAAAGAACTTTCCTGGAAACTAATATAGGGCATCATATAAGAAAATGCGAGAGAATACAACTTACTTTTACTTTTCCGACGTTCTGAAATATAAACAAATGAACGGTACGTGTGCACAAAATCTGTGCAATTAACCCATTAATGCATATGTACGTATAGATAGTCAGATATTAAAAGAAAAAACGAGAAAAAAAATCACATGTAGATGGTTTTTTCCACTATTGCTACCAGCTAGACTACACAAAAAAAAAGTATTTGTCGAAACTTTTTTATTATAATCTTAGTTCAATATAGATCACATAACAGAGAACTATAGAGCGAAAGACGCTCTATCGACTGACGAAAAACGAAGTTTTTTTTAAAGATGTTTATGAAAAAAAAATCCTTCACCACTACTTTTGGCCTGTCGTAATTAGTTAGTATGGAATGAATATAGCTTCCGCCGAAAAGCTTTAAAATATTTTAATATCAATTAAAAATTTCTGAATAATCCCATTCAATTCTATGTGTTATTTTTGGAATTATTTATTAAATTTTTCTCCTACGAGACAAACATTACAAAATTCAACTGCTTTAGTAGACTGAAGTATCATGTTTATTTAATATTTTGATTACATACAAATAAATTCTTACATTTGATTGCAAACAATAAAGATTGTTTTCGTAGCAACAGACATCAATATTAAAAATAATATTTCGAAAAGTATGTGAAACAAATATTCGATGTTAGAGAAATCATATTCATTTCATTTTTCAGTACTTGTTTATTTCATAATGTAATTTTTATTTTATGAATGAAATAAAATGTGTATCAAACGTTTTAAAAATAATCAAAATTTGACTAAATTAAAGAATTTTATTTTTGTAATTTAAAATATCCTACTGTGAATAATTAAATTTTATCATAAAAAAAATTCTTTCTTTCTTTCTTTCATTAGAAATGAACGAGCAATAATTTATTAACACTACTCGTATCAACAAAGGTAAATTAAACAAAAATTTGTACTTATCTTATTTTTTTTTCAATAGATTAGATAAAAGAAAAATTACAATAAGAAATAAATATTCACACTTATTTAGGTCAAAGATGAATAAAAATGAATCCATCAAATATTAATACAAATTTACCCCATCTATGTAATATGGCATATAGTCATAAAAAAAATCGACAAATATCATTTAGCACAAATTCTAAAAGTACTTATTCAATTTCTTCATCAATATCTTCAAATAGATCAAAGAATTTAAATTCAATTCCTACATTTATTCAATTATGTATTTATTCAGATGAAAATTATGCATGTCGTACAATTCGTACATTACTCTCATCACATAATCATTATTCACTAAATGTTTGTGATGAATTTGGTTGTAATGCACTTATGTATTCTCTTCGTTATCAACGTTATCGATTATTTGAATTTTTATTAAATGAATTATCTTTAGATTTAAATTTTCATGCAAAAGATCAACAAGAAAATACAATACTTCATTATGCAATTTTATATGGTGGAAATGATACACATATATTAGATAAATTAATTGAAATATATAAGAAATTTGCAATTAAAATTGATGAGAGAAATTCTTGTGGATTTACTCCTTTACTTTTAGGTAAGATAAGAATATTTTTAATAGAATATTATTAAATTATATATATTTCTAGCTGTTTTTTGTGGACGATATGATCTTGTTTTAACTTTATTAACTAAAACAGATGCATCACCATTTGTTCGTGATTATATTCAATTAAAAAATATGTTCGATTATTTAGAAATTGATATTAAACATAATGAATTTATCAATCGATGTCAAAAAAGGTATATCAAAAACTTTCAATATGTAATTATTGCTAAAGATTGTTATTTATAGTCAACGATCTATCTGTTCAAATTCTGAATTAAAACATTTACGTATTCAACTTAATCAAACTATTCCTTCTCAACGTCAAAATTCATATCATATGGTTCAACATCATATTTATAAGAATTTTTTTGAAACAATTTTACTTCGACCTGTTCAAGATCAATTTCAATTATTACGATTAGCAATTATGGAAATGTTTGATTTTGAAAATTTATCATCTAATTTAACACATCTTTTAAATTATTTAAATAAACGTTATCCACGAATTAAAATGCTACGACAACAAAAAAATTTACAAGATATTACAAAAATAACTAAACTTGTTTTTCAACAAGAAAATTCCAAAACAAATGTTCATAATATTTTAAATCTATTTGATCCAAATCCAAGACCTAATATAACATCTCATAAAACACCAGCAATATCATCTTCACAAATGAATATATCAACAACAAAAACACCAATTACATTTAAACGATTAAGTACGAAAATAACAACACTTACGATGTTTTCTCGAATACAAATGAACAGAAAATGTTCTTCACCTTTGCTAGTTAATACTAAATAAAAAGAGATTTTTTTTTAATAAATTTTGGTCAATCTCAATAATCATCTTATTAATAATATTGATTCTATATTGTTATGTTAATATAAAACCGAATGTTGAACATTTTGACTCTAATTTAGTATAAACAACTTTAATGATTGTTTCTTATTCTTTCATTGAGCCTTTAAAGAACAACAAGCTTTTCAATCCAATCTATTTATTCATTGAATTTGAAAGAAGTTACAGTATAAAATGATTTCTTTTTTCAAAATTATGATTAGTAAACTTCTGTACAAGGGAGTAATATTATATTGTATACCAAAGATATGTTACAAAATACGTTGTATTTGTGATTTGAACACATGATTAATGATAGAAATTATATCTTGAGCAGAGTTGACTTTAGTTCAATTCTAATAATCGAAAGTCCGAGAATAGAGAATTTTCATTCGCTTTTGTTATGAAAATGTGCTGCATGTATTATACTTTATAATAAGAGATCTTTTTAACGACACATTTTCTATATGTGGTAAAGGTATAATCTTCGTTTCTTCTTCTTTTTTCATGAAAAAATGCGAATTTATTAACAAATGTATATGAAGACTATTCTTACCTCTTAGTGTGTTCAATATAATGCTCTTTAAATCCCCTAAAATAAAAATAATATAGATACTCACAAAATATCAAATAAATTAATACGCCATCTTCTTAGTTTTCAAAAAGAAACTACCAAAATAACGTTTTTCTGTTTTCTATAAAATCAAAATGGAAATATAAAACTATACTATTTCTATATTTTCAATAAATAAAAGAAGAAAAGTATATGCCACCATATAGCGGAAAATGAATAAAATAGTATATTCTTGGAATTAATAAAAAGAATAAATTTGTTCTATAAGAAAGAGATAGAAATATTTTATTAAGCTGAATTGTTATAGTAAAAATGGATGTTCGAGAAATATCTCAAGGTGGTGTTCGCGTTGAGAGATATCTTTCCTTTGACGAAGGTAAACTGATAATATTCACATATGGGAAGTTAAAAAATATTCCACTAATTGAAATATTACAAAGTATTATTCAACTGATTCGAATCTTACTATACATATATTTCTTTGATGAATAAATTTTTTTAATCATGAATTTCAAAAGAAGAAAAAGCATTCATAAGCTCATACAAAATTTGCATTATATTTTGTTTCATATTTCTTTGTTTACGAATCTTATAGGATTCAATGGGAGTCATTTGTTAGTTCTTGTACATTTCTTATTATACAAATCTTGTAAGATTTTTCACTGGTATCATATTATCTGAATGTTATGAAATCTGAAAAAAAGAAGAAACGGTCTGATCCCTGAATTTTTTGACCTGAAGCATTATAAAACAATTTTTTGTATAGGTCATGTGGATCTACTAAGAGTTTTGTCACTTTGTTATGCAAATACATGTTATGTGATAATCATCGTTTGATTCGTTCTTTCTACTGTTACCACTGTTCTCTTGAATTAATCTTTTTTAATTAGTGTTTATTCTCTAATGAAGAACTCATGGTTTCTTCAATAGGAATACTTATAGAAAAAATTTACTAACGCGTATACTTAACATAATGCTCAGTCACATCTTATATCGTCTTTCGTTTATTCACTTCTGTTTTTCTCTAATATATTATACTGTTCGGGTATGAGTATAGTCAAGTAACAGTCACACATCTTCTCCATCGCGTTGCACGAAGTATTTACTAATCCATTTGTCAACCAAAAAGTGATATTTTGTTTCGTTAACGCGACGATTCCTATAGAAATTAGTTTCTAGAATGAAAAGAAAAAAATAATAATAACTTTATTTCGATGTTTTTCAAACTTTGTTCAAATAAAACTTGCAATGCTAAATACACTTATAGTAAGGAAAAAACAAAAAAAAAGGTACAGTACTGGCCAAAAATCCCCCCCCCCCCCCCCCCCCCGAAGTATTACTTTTTTCCATTGCTTTGAGCTGATATTTTCAGCGCTTGAAGGTCTTAATAAACCCTGATCATAGACATCACTCAATTCCTTATCGATCAACATATAGTGAAGTTATTAGTTCATTCATATCCTTACAGTGTGAATGTCATAACTCCTTTATTTTTTGACTTTTATTTTCGCACAACCCCTCATTCGAAAGCTCATCTGTGCAGCTATCTTCCATAAAAATTTGGCAAGAAACGATTGAGAAATAATGAAGATTTAATCTTTGCATTGAAAAATTCTGCTAATCACGAAACTCTAGTATTTGATGTGATATCAATAATAGGCCTAGGACAGTTCACAGTTCTAAATACAGAGGAACTGGTCAAAAGAACTAGGTACACAGTTCTTTTGAAAGGAACTGATATGTGCCTACCAGTTCTTTTGAAAGGAACTGATATGTATCTACCAGTTCTTTGAAAGGAACTGATATGTATGAACCAGTTCTTTAAGAGGAACTGATATGTA
>JAJEKB010020756.1:302244-418926 GCA_022393335.1 Macrotrachela quadricornifera
AAAGCAATGGAAAAAAGTAATACTTCGGGGGGGGGGGGGGGGGGGGGGGTTTTTTGGCCAGTCGTGTACATGCAGATGCATGGGGTATTTTGTGCACAGAAGCTGAACTTGAAACAGAAGATTTATCAAACATTATAAAAAATAAATATAATAATTTAATAGATTTAGGTAAAGATAAAAATCCAGATATTGAACATTTATTGGAATTTAAAAAGAGAAAAAAAATGACGAAAAAAATTTATATGAAATTCGTCCGATAATATGTGAATTTAAAAATATTTGACTAATGTTAACAAAATTGTCAAATGAGCAGTTTAGTATTTTTTACTATGTAAGAGGCTGGTGTCTACGAAAAATAACTGATGAAAATACAGAAAGTTTACGTCTATTTATTACTGGTGGGGTTCGTACGGCAAAAAGTCATTTACTCAAATGTATGTTTTATGAAGCAAATAAAATATTAAATAAAATGGATAATGAACAAACTAATGACATTCGGACTCTGATCTGTGCACCGACAAATGCTGCTGCTCTTAATATGAATTGTTCCACTATCCATAGTACATTTAAAATTGGTTTTAAAAAATTTTAATTCGTCTGAAAATGTCTTAAATGGTATGAGATGTAAATTAGATGGTTTATGTCTTTTATTTATTGATGAAATTTCGCTTATTGATCAAACATTATGGAGAGATTTACATACTCGATTAGGTCAAATTACATATAAAACTGGTCCTTCTATCTATTTTGGAAATGTCTCTATAATTGCTAAAGATGATTTTTACCAATTATCTCCAGTGAAAGGTATTCCATTATATTTATCAAATAACGTAATAAATTATTGGCAAAACTTATTCGACTATATAGAATTAACTCTTTGTCAGAGAACTAAAGAAATCGAATATTATGCATTAGCTAATCGAATACATAAAAAGAAAAAAGATGAATCTTTTTCTAAAGAGGATAAAAAATTATTACAACGTACTGTTGATAGATATATTTCAAAATCGTACCAAGATGAATGTGTACATTTATTTGCTTGTAACCAATTTGTTGATGAACACAATGAAAAGATGTTATCATAAAAATGTGAAAAAATTATTGATATGCCTGCAGAAAAACTAACTATAGATAACAAAATATCGATTTCAAAACAGAAAGATAAATCAAATTCATTTGATAATAAAAATTTAAAGTTTGGAGTAGGTGCCCGTATTGTAATTGCAGAAAATGTAAATAGAGATGATGGTATTGTTAAAGGAGCATTTGGAAATATTGTTGAAATTATTTTTGATTGTACAAAGAAAAATTTTATTGATTATATCAGAATAAAATTTGATAATCTTGAATGTGGACGTCATCATCAAACTATTTGTGATATTTGTAGAAAAGAGAAAACTGTTTGTATTGAAAGATATATTCTAGAGATGAAGATCAGCAAAAATAAAGCTATAGCACAATTTCCTATAAGATTAGGTTGGACTTCAACTGTACATAAAGTACAAGGTGCAACTATAAAAGAAGTAGTAGTCGATTTAAAAAAATTCAATCGATCTGGACAAGGTTATGTTAGTTTTACACGTTCACCAGATTCTGAAGAAAGTTTTCTCACAGAAATTAAACATAAAACTTTTTTTTTCAATAATTATGAAAAGCATACTATGATCATTTTTTCTATCGAAAACTTTGTTTTTTTTTTAAACTTCAATTCAAATCTTGCACTCTTGTTGATTAGTTGTACAGATTGAATGTCAACATATATATATTGTTATATTAATGAATAAAATGAATATCCATCATAAAAAAAACTTCGTCGTTATTTACAATCATCAACTCTTACTAAACAAGATAAATCATCACATATTTATAGAAGTATTGAGCTACAAGTCTAATAAAATTTACCGGATAAATTCTAGTTTTTTTGCCTGAATCTTCTAAATGATGTTATACATTTAACAGTGTAAATAACTATCTTGAATTAGAAGTGATAGTTCTCGGTTCTTGATTAAGTCAAAATAAAGACCGATTTCACTCTGAAATTGAATGATTTCTACAGGTAATTCTTCATTGATCGTTATTTTTACATTCGTTTTTTGACTTCTACAACACGACAACTATTCATTATAAAAAAAATAACTTTGAACAGATATAAATTAAAATGCATCTACTCCAACTAGTATTTCAAATGTCACATGCATCAAGAGTTTAATGCGCATATTACGACTTTTGTTTCGAGAAATATTCATATTTTTTTTACAGTTCAATCAATTTATGAAAAAACAAATAGATTGAGTCTTGATCATACTTTCACATAAATTTTCCACATGAATTATTTATTTATATTTAAATCAATACTATTACAAACTAAAACTGCTACTTCAATCAAATCTTGCTTCACGAAAGAAAGTTACACATTTAGTAAGTTACAATACAAAAATTTCTACAAAAACAAACAGACCAAATATTGATCATTTATGAAATATTTATTTCGCAGTTTTTCCTATTATTTAATGATCTAACTAGAATGCTTTTGTCTATTCTGTCTCATTAATACTACTTCTTAGCTCATAGTCTGTACATTCTTTCTGTTCGTTAAAAAAAACGATATAAAATATTTTACACAATGTCAAATAAAAAATTTAAAACTCTTCACGGTTATATTCAATCAACAACTGCTGTACTTGAAGGAAAAAAATTACATAATTATGCAAGTCTTGAACTGCAGGTCAATTCAAACTCAACTGAACGTGTGGTTTTTTTCTTCGTGAAGCCATCAAAATCATCACATGGATTTAATAATGTTTTACAATATAATGGTGCAGATATTGCTGTATCTATAACAGGTCTTATTCAAAATGATGACGGTATGTGTATTTGACAAATGTCTTTTTACTGAGTCAGTTTATAACGATGATTAATTGTAGGCGATTATCTAGCCTCTAAAACAACAACTGTTCGACCAAGAACAGTTACCTTCGAACAGATACAAATTAATAATGAATTTAAATTAATTGGTCATTTAAACTACAACATTGACAATTATGAAAATCTTAATCTTATTGGAACAGTTCTTGACGTTAATGATACAGTAACAGTAGATAAATTTGATCAATCTACCCAAAAGCGTATTGGTATAAAAGAACAAAGCTTTATTCTTGCAGATAAAACTGGTTCTGCCTACGTTTTTGTCTGGGATGATGTAGTAGAAAAAGTTACTATTACAAATCTAAAAAAAAATTAATAAAAATAAAAAAGTATTTTCAATTTAGGTTGAAAAAGGAAAAAGCTATGAATTATTACATGTGAAAACACGCCTTGATGCCAATGATCAAGGTTATCTGCAATCAACATTCAAGTCTGATATAAAATGTATGTTATTTATATTTAAACTAATATTATTAATATTACATATTTCTAGGTTGTAATGTCGTCGAATTTGATCAAAATCTAGTTGAATTAACAAAAAACACAATTATAAAACGTGAAAAAACAATTAAAGAACAGGTATCATCCTGTAAGACATCAATCTGGACTTCCTGTCCAAAATGTAAAACTCGATCAGATTCAAATAATATAATAATAACTTGTAGTAAATGTAATTCCAATTTTCATTCAAAAAATCAATCATTAAAAGTAGAAATTATCGTTGAAGGTAAATATTAGTTTTATTTCATTTTTAAATTTTACTATGACATACTAAAAATTTTAATTTGTTTGAATCCACATAGATAAAGAAGAAAAACAATATTCTTTACAGAGATGTCCATCGCGGCGCTGCCGCTGCCGCTGCCGCGGACGCGACGCGGACGCGGTCGCGGTAGCGGCGCGGCAGCGGCAGATTTTTCTAAAAATCGTCGCGGCAGCGGCGCGTCAGCGGCTGACGTTTTAAAAAGCCATCGCGGCAGCGGCGCAGCAGCGGCAAACTTTTTTTTAGAACATCGAAAAATAATATGATTTTGAAAGAAATTTTACTTTTTACAAATAGAACAATGTAGAGCTGATTGAATTTGATAGTTTACTAGCAATATCTGTTGTCTGATACAGTTGGAACAGTGAAATTCGAAACGTTTTTTTGAAAACCATCGCGGCAGCGGCGCGGCGGCGGCTAGTTTATGTTAGACCGCGTCGCGCCAGCGGCGCGGCAGCTTTATCTAATACATCACCGCGTCGCGGCAGCGGCGCGGTAGCTTTTTTTCTCTAAGGCCGCGGCGCGGCAGCGGCAGTTTTTCAGCCGCGATGGACATCTCTGATTCTTTAACAATCTATAAAGATGAATTATTAACAATTATACAGAATCCTGATTCTAATCGAATTAACCATTTCCTTTTAAATAATGATGTGTTTCAATTTACTGTTAATTGTCGAACATTAAATGTTATTGATATAAAAAGTATATTAAATATTTTGCTATTTAACATTGTATGTTTAACATGTTTAAGAACTCAATAAACCAAAGAAAAAAAAGCTTCAATAAAAAAATACATCAATAATACATCATTTTGTGTTTTTCTTTATGAAAAAAATAATCCATTAAAACATCTGTGTAAACTAAATAAAAATATTCTATTTAAGAATAATTAAAGAAATATTCATGAAAATAAAAATAAATAAAAAATGTGGACTCATTCTAATATTATATCTGATCATTGTATTTCATTATCAATATGAACCGCAATACCAAAATACTTTAATCATTAATAAAAATTGTTCATTTGAATACAGTAGAGGTCATATAAAACATATAAACTCTTTATTAATGTATCAATTCCATCTTATTCAGAACAAATATTATGATGCAAAGAATGATAATTACCAGCTAAGAGTTTCTTTTGATGGCAGTACCTGATCCACATTAGTTATCACTCACTAGTCAGCTGAGCCAATAGATCTAAACTCAATCAAAATTCGATATGACTTTCTTTATTCAAGTTTAAGTTTAAAATACTTCTTTCCTACTATTTAAAGAAAGAAGGTTCGTTTTTTTTAACTTTAAAAAAAAACAAAAAATACAGTTACATCTGTGGTTTGTCCGCGTGATGGCGATGGGTTCGAGGAGGAATGGGTGGCGGTTTTTCTTCCATAATCTTGTTCAGACGTACCACCATCTGTTCCATGTCGGATAGCTGGGTTTTAAGAGACGCCATTGTATTTTGTAATGTTTGATTTGTCTGTGACAAACAACGAACTGTGTCGTCCAAACGGCGATTATCGTCGCGCAATCGGCGATTATCGTCGCGCAAACGACGAATTTCGTCTGATAAAAGACGGTTTTCATTAATTAATATGGTTGCTGGATGTGGTGGTGGTGATGGTGGTTGTTGTGCAACCTAAAACAGACAATGCAAGAAAAATTGATATAAAAATTAAAAAATGAAAATATCATGTTTTCTCATACGAATAGAAAAAGGGAATGCGAAATGTTCAATCGGATAGTACAAGAACTGTATTTCAAATGTATTTATTAAAACAGATAGTTTGCTCAAGAAAATGCAATGAAATGAATTTTTCATCAAAGTTATGGAACGGTTTTGATAAAAATATTCGTTTTAGTCAATAGGTTTGAAATATATAAGTTTTAATGTTTGTTTGATTATTCTGTATATCAATTTTTTTCGTGCTTGTGCTATGAACAGTATGAATTAGTAGTTCCTAAAGTAGAAGTTTTTTAACTAAGAGCAGATCGGCTATATCTCTACCAATTTCAAGTACATAAATCGTCATGTTTGATGGTTTTTATGATCTCAAAAAGATCTCAATACATGCATACCATTTCTTTGTAGACATTACTTTCTTTGCACATGGCGCTTGTTCAACAAATGTTTTAAGCGATGAAAAAAGTATATGAACTTTTGAACGCAAGATATATGCGATAAAAAAACAATAGGAATGAGAGCGAGATATATAGCAACCAATCAGCAACATAGTTCATTTTTTTCTCCTACTCTACATTATTCATTGATATAACAATGAGTCGAAGAGGTCAGTTCACGAGTACAATATCGAAAGAAAGAGTAGCCTACACTTAACTATGATAACATAAAGTGAAGAGAATATAGAGAAATATGAACGAAAGACAAATCACTATTGTTTACGAGAGAATGATCAACTAACAACCCTGCATTATGAATGGCTTTTAAGAAAATAATAGTAATAAAAGACTATCTAAAAGGAAGAAAAACAATTGTATTTATTCTGTCTTCATTTAGGATGGAAATGCATACTATATTTTTTTCTAAAACAAGATTAGTTTTATTTCTTTCACATATAATCATTTAAAAATACTCCAGCTTTTATTTCAAATATTTCAAAGTCTTATTCCCTGTATTTAAGTATTAACTTATTTTTTTCGTACACATCCGACTAATTTTTCAGTATTTTTTAATTTATTTTTACTGAAAAAAATGCTATTCATTTTTAGTTTCTTTTAATATAAAAATAAACTATTATTTTAATTTAGTAGAATCCATTTGAATCATTTTATTTATTTGTAAGTAAAATAAAATAAATCTTATTTAATATATTTATTATTTATTTTTAATTAATCAAAATTTAATTAACCTACTAGAGACACAATTTCATTCAAAATGAAATAATATTTAATGCATTGATTGAAAAAACTTTCAAAGTTATTCTAAATTAAACTAATATGATAGAATCATTTATTTATACATAGAGTAAAATAAAATCAATTTTATAATAAAACTATTTTATTTATTTTAAAATTAAATAAAAATTGATTTGATGTATTTATTATCTTGCATTTTGAATGAAATAAGAATTATCTTTAGTTTTAAATTCTATAGTTATTATGGATTAAATTAAAAGCAATGTAATAAAAAATGAGCAACTTCAACTTTTATTTGGAATTGATACCCGAAGTTGACAATTTCTATTAGAACAGTTGAAATGATACGTTGTGAATAACGAAATACAGGTAGAATGAAATTGAATCGATTTAGATGGCAATTAGAGTTAACAGATTTTTGTCAACTTCAATTAACTCTCAAGTGAGAAAGAGAAAAAAACTATCAATCATTGAACCAAATGCAAAGAGTTTTAATCTTTAAAGTAAGATCTGGCATATTACGACCTTTTCCAATGAAAGTTGAACTACCCAGGTGATTGAATCCGGCCGCCGTTTCCGGGCCGTATACGGCCGTATACGGTGTAAATACGGCGGTTTTACGGCCGTATATGAGCAAATACGTGCCGTTTCCGTGCCGTATTTTTCTGGAATCCTGGTCGATGGTTTCCGATCGTATTTCTGCCGTACCGGATACGGCATATTTACGGCACCAATTCGGTGACCGTATGATGCCATAAACGGCCGTATGTATGCCGTAAACGACCATACTTGTGCCGTAAACGGCAGTTAATGCACCGTTTTTCTTGCCGTATACGGCAGGACAAAGTATACTTCATCCTACAGTATATCCGGTCATCTTAAATGACTGTATAAACCCACCCAGGTCTATCAAAACGGTGTTGTTTTTCGGACCAACAACGAACCGTAAAAGTGGTCAAAACGGGGTCTATACGGCAGTACGTTGGATAGATTCGGGCCGATCTCGGTTCGTATCTCCTGGCGCAGAAATACGCACCGTATCGTAACCGTATGGTAAACGTACCGTATTTGGTCGTTTTCTCCCCGTTTACGGCTAAAATTCGAATCGTAAGGTATTATTCTTGTGTGATTGTATTTTAAGATTGTACAAGATCTTCTATCACTGATACAAGCTTCTATAGGGTTCCAATAAAGTTTTTTATCGCTCTGTTCTAATTCCTAACCTTTTTCTTTCCCTAACTAGCGGTTCGTCATCATTCTCTCGTTTTCCATCACATTTCACAAAGCATCACCACAGTTGTGCACCTTATGTATACTTACCATTTTGACAATGTTAGGGAAAACACATCTAAATAAAAAAAATAAAAATTTAATATATAAAATTTATACTTACATGTGCTAAGCTATTATTGAAATATCTAAATAAAAATAAAAATTTTATATATTCAATTCATACTTGTCTATTCGACGATAAAATTGAAATATCTAAAAAGTAAATATAAACTTTATATACAAAGTTCTAGTTGCGTACTCGATGATATTATTCAAATATTTAAATAAAAAAATAAACGCTTAATTTTTAATATCCACACTTATCTACATTACAGTATTATTGAAATACCTAAATGAAAAAATAAGAATTCTATATATTAGAATAATACTTGCTTAGTCAAAATTTTGATTGAAATGTCTAAACGAAAAAACATAAACTTCATATATATAAAATTCATACCTTCTTGACAATATCATTGTAGCATCTAAATAAAAAGAATTATATATAAAATTTATACTTGCTTATTCGAGGGGATTATTAATAGATCTAAAAACATAAGAATTTAATATATATAAAATTCAGTTACATTTTCGATGATAAAATTGAAACTATTTAAATAAAAAAATATAAGCTTTTTCATATATAAATTACATACTTGCCTATTGAACGGTTTTATTGAATTATCTAAAAGATAATAATTTAATATATAAAATTAATGCTAAGTTTTTTGGCAATATTACCAAAATATTTAAGAAAGAAAAGGAAGAATTTTATATACAAAACTCATACTTATCTATTCGACGCAATATAAATTAAAAAAATAAAAATTTATATCTTTAAGATTTACGCTCGCCTAGTTAATGATATTGCTAAAATATTGAAATGAAAAAAAAACGAATTATGTCAATAAAATACATACTTGTCTATTGAACGATATAGTTCAAATATCTAAATAGAGAAGAATAAAAATTAAAGTATTAAATGTATAATATTCATACTTACCTATTTAATAATCTTATTGAATTATCTAAATACAGAAAAGTATATAAAGTTTATATATATATATATACATGATTCATACGTTTTCAACGATATCGTTGTAATATCTAAATAAAAACTAGGAATTTAATTTGCAAGATTGATATTTATCTTGTTGACTATATGTTTGAAGTATCTAAATACGAAGATAATAAAAAATATGTATATAAACTGCTTTCTGGGAATCGGCAAGGATGTGCAATTATCTATATAAAAAGCACGATAATACACTAAGTTTGCATTTATATGCCTGTTTATCTTTACTGAATTATACTGCGGAAGAAAAGTTTTTATGACTGATAATTATTATTTACGATGTTGTTCATTTCGATGAAAGCAAAAAATCTGTTATTCATATTACTATTGTTGTCACAGGTAACTATGCTGCTGTGACTAGTGAATCAATTTAGCGAGTATGAGTATTAGCGTAAAAGGTATATACGAAATTTTTCTCCTATTCGTAAAGTTGGATAATTGAAATTAAAATGTTTTGAATAGTTTAGACGTTTTGAATGCAGAAAAGTAATGTGGTCCAAATATTGGTTTGATGAAAAAGGCTTTAGTTGTGTATGACCAGATACGATCTTGCAAGATTCTAATCATCAAATTTTATAAGAATCTTGCATTGAGAATCTTGTTAGATCCACTTTAGCATCTTATAATAAGATACATATTAAAAACGGCTAAAAACGCCATGTAAACGGTGTTTCGTTACGGTGTCGTAAATAGTGTACGATAACGGTCAGTAAAACGTTCCGTAATGTATCCGTATATGTGTGCTTAACTGATAGTCGTCATTAAAAATGGTCGGACCACCGTAAACATGCCGTTTTTTACCGGTTTGCCGCCATTTACGGACCGTTAATATAGACCTGGGCAGGTCTATCGATACAACTGTAGTAATGGGTACAGAAATATGGACCGTCACTCCATTAAAATAGTTCCGTATACGGCTGTACTGTCACAGTATACGGCCCTGTGCTAACGTTCCGATTAATACAGGGCCGAATACTGTGACAGTACGGCAGTATACGGATATATTTTCATGGAGTGACGATCCGTATTTCTGTGTCCATTATTCCGGTATATGATGGACCGTATCAATAGACCTGGGTATAGATTTAACGTATTTTTTCGATACGGTGCAAATACGACGTGGATACGGCCCAAGTACGGCCTGGATACGGTGCCCGGATAGATCCATTTATGTAGTACCGTAAACGGTTGCCGTATACGGCACGGAACTGTACCGTAACGAAACGTAATACGGTGTACCGTATACGGCTACCGTGTCCAGGCCGGAAAGTGCCGTATTTTATGCGTTTACGGCCGTTTCCGCGCCGTATTATTCCACCTGGGTAGAAGTTTCCAAAAAAAAAACTGAAGTTATATTCGGATTAAGGTTAGAACAATAAAGATGAAGTTAAAGTCGCACATACTCAAAGTTGTCTATTTTTAAGTTTACTATACTTATTTTATTTCAATTAAAAAAAATCTACCAAGATTGTCTATTTACAATTAAACTAAAACAATATCAATTTACCAGCATTTTTTCATTCATTTTATATTATTATAAAAAGTAGATTTAGTTTTTATAGAATTAATTTATCTGAATTAATTCGATTAAAATTAATGCAACAGAATTATTTATTTGTAATTGAAATAAAAACGAAATAAATGTAACTTCATCATGTTATTTATTTTATATTAAATTACAAAAAAGTTAATTTGATAGAATTACAGAATCAAGTCATTTTAATAGAAATATTTTATTTATTTTAATGTAAGCCTTTTATCTTATTTTTTTTAATTTTATTTCAGTTACAATAAAATTAATCCAACAAATTAATCCGTTTAAAATTAAAATAAAATCAAATTAAAATAATTTAATGCTATGATTTAATATAATTTAGTTTTATATTAAAAACAATTAAATAGGAGTATTTATTTCTAATTGAACTAAAAAAAGACTAATAAATTATGATCATTTTATTTGTTTTAAATACAATGCAAAATTAATTTATTATGAGTATTTCATTTATTTCACATCAACACACAGAGACATTTATTTAATTTATTATAATTAAAATTCGATATTATTTTTCACAATATGATTCATTTAGATAGGTTCAATTTTATATTTGGCTTTTTATGCTATATTATTGTAGTGAATTAAACGAAAAAAATATACGCAATATCAGCAAAATGAATTGATTTTTTTAGAAGATTATTTATTTATACCAAATATTATTTGTTATGAAAATAATATACATTTTGTATCGTTTTTCTAATAATAAATATGACCTTGGATGAAAGTCGAGATGACTAATTGAAAAACGACATAAAACATATTGGATTTTAATAAATCGATGTTATAAATCAGAAGATGAAATTTTTTTTTCAAAACTTTATTCCACTCTCTCTATCGTGCAATGATCTATCATCTACACACCTAATTCTAAAAATAAGATAAAAGTCGCTCGATTTTATTACACTGACCTGTCTCATTGGAAATTACGCGCAATTTAGTTACACTATTTTCTGTTTACTTAAAAATAAATACTAATACTTTCGATTTTTTTTGCTATTCCGCAGTATATAAGTCTTTTTTTAAATTTATATTACTTAAGAATTTTTTTTTTCTTATTACTATTTTATACTCTATCTTTAATTATTAATTCATCTAAGGACGTTTCGAAAGTATCAGCTTTCTTCTTCAGGTTTTTTTCAATGAATCAAATGAGAATTTTTATATATTTATTCTTTTTTTCTCTGATGATACTGGTACAAAAGAAGAAAGAAGATGATAATGCTGAGCGAGATTAGTCTAAGTTCATCTTCTTTCGTATCAATATCATTAAAAGAAAAAATAACAAATATAGAAAAATTGTCATTTTATTCATTAAAAAAAACTAACGAAGAAAGCTGATGCTCCTGAAAATGTTTGTAAATAAATTAATAATTAAAATTAAAATATAAAATAACAATAAGAAAAAAATTTTCATATAATATAATCAAAGAACTATACTAATATACATTGCGGAAAAGGAAACAGAAAAACGTATTTAGTTACACTTACTTGTTCATTGAGTTGATCGGAGGATTTACTTCGACGATTAAACCGAGATCGTTCAATAAGCCTGAAAATTCCCTAAATATGTCAAATCATAAAGATTGATCTATGATAAGTATTGTACAATAAAGAAAATACCCTTCGCTTCGCCGGAGGCGAGAGAAAACGACTGGGTCAGGCCGGTAATGCGGGAGGAGGATTTGAATGAAAATCAGGATCAGGATGACGACGGGAGCGAGCAATTAATTGCACGCCAAGTCCTGAAACCAATGATGTACGATCAGAATCGATGTCATGCTAGTGATTGTTAGACGAGTTTTGCATATCTAAAAAAGATAAATTAGATTAAAAACAGAATCAGTAGTTTCGAAATAAAAAAGCATTATGATGTAAAACAGTCAATGATACTGATAATTAGAAAAAAGAATTCTTATTTATCTAAAAATACAAACATGATTAATGTAGAACAAAATAAACAAATATCAATTGAAATGAATAAAATCAAGCAAAGAGTAAATAAACGTATATCTAGAATTTATTTATTTATTCGTTCCTCCATTATGAAATCATTTTATGGAAATATATATAGTAAATTTCATTTGTCTATCTTTATGTACCAATCCTACATAACCTTCAATAATCATTTATTTTCGATAAATAATTGATCGTAAAAAGATAAGCTCAAATGTGTCTTGGTATTATTTAAAATAATCATAAACACGTGTTTAGTGTAAATGTAAATAATAAGTATGCGATTTTAAAATAAGAATTATTTCAAAAGACATTCGAAAAATTCGGATCAATGTTATATGGAATTTTATTTGAGAAAAACGGATTAAATCTATTATTTATTAAAATAATCATTTTTGTTCTTGAACTTCTACTTTCAAAAATGATCACATCAATAAAAAAAGCGAATAGTTATTAATAATAAAACAATACTCTTTAAATTTTTCTTTTCAATACGATTAGTTTTCGTTTGAAATAAAGTCCAATATAAATTATTTAATTTTTCCAACTTCATAAATATTTTAAAATATATTTAAGTTTTAACTTAATATTTATACGGTAATAAGTCAATTTATTTGTTCATGAAAAAGAAATAGTTTATTGAAAATTCTATCAAATCAATTGTTATAAATTTATTTTAATAAATTCTTCCCAAAAAAATAAACAACTTCATGATTAGCCATTAGTATTGTGTCAAAAAAATCATAAAATAATAATATATGATTATTTCATATGCGAACAGTTTTGATCAACAAAACTTTGATGTTTTTCCTATGGTACATGAATCATTCTTTCTCGTAGTATCATCTAAGAACGTAACTACAGTTTTATTTGAGAAATAAACATTTTCCAGATGTGAATTTATTTTGACTCAATATTATGAAACGTTTTTATCAAATACGCAAATTTAACTTTAAAGTAAAAGATCGAAATATTTCTTTAAAATACTTTACAAGATTAGACTATTCAGTTTAAATACATTGATGATATTGAAGATTTTCAAGAAATGATATTTATAGCACATTCTGTATTATGTATGAGTGCTTCTCGATTTGGAATATATTATTTATTATATTTTATTCTATACTTTTATCTGCAATATTTTTCAGCATAAGCAACTAAAGAGCATGTTTATTATCTTATACATATTTAAAAAAACACAAAATAACATAGTATTCACATTCTTTTAAATGAATGTTGAATAGTTAACTAGTCATCATTTATATGATCGTAATATAAATATTTGCTCATTTTAATAACTAATCTACAAGTAAATTATTTAATTGCTAGATTTTCAAATTGATTCTATAAAATATTAAATTAGATAAGTGAAACTTATTACTGATTAATAGACGTTACCAAAATAAAATAAAAAAACTCATATGAGAAGTATGTATCTTATAATTTCAGTATATTAAATCTATTTACAGTAGTTATGAGTGTCTATAAGTTCTGAGAGCATTAAAAATAAAGATATGAAGATCAAAAGACACTTTTTATTTTATTTGATGAAATGTTTAGGATAGTTTCTATTATTAATTATAGCAGATTGGATTTTTTTCCAATAAATTATTAAAAGTATTTTTCAACTGTTTTTCTAAAACTATCTTGAAAATTGCATGAACTAATCGTGTTTCACATGGCTAGTCAGTTTCAAGGATGTGTTCTAAAATTTATCAAAATTTAGTGTCAAATTGTTTCAGTTGTGTTTCAATACTACTAGTGATAATATAGGGATCTATTTTAGATAGATTACTAGCAAGTCATATTATGCTAGCTGGATTAGTGACGATACATCATCAAAAATTATTATTCATAAACACAAGTTTGAATAAAAGCTTCGTTTTATATATTTTTTAAACTAAATAGTTCTGCTTTTTACGTATAGCATAGATAAAAGCGAGACTGAAAATCACAAGTAGTATATTGAAAATTGTTTGAAAGCTTTTATAGATGAAATATGTAAATGAATTAAGACATTAAACTCAAAATGTACAACATTGCTTGATAATCACTGTTAACTTCACACTCATCTAATATTATTACTTATTTGCTAGAAAAAGGTATCTTAATCTAGTATCACATATGGCATATTCAGAAGACCTAATATTACACAATCCTTGGTTAAGTAATTCTATCGGATGAAATTTAACTGATTAAATATAACTTGCCCATGTGATTTCCAAGATAGTTACAGTAAAATCATTCTCTGAAACAACATATTATTTATCTTTTCAAATAAAGGTACTTATTGTGTCTGAAATATTATTGAAGTTCTTATTCGATTATAGAGTGTATAATACTAAAAATGATGAAATTGTCATTCTCATCACGTTTATTTAGATATGATGGAAATCAATTAAATGAAACATTCATAATAAGATCAAGTACAAATAATTTAAATTCGTCGAATACAATCAATCCAATACTGATGCGAGAAAATTATGTTTGGATTTTCAATAGTATTGCGTCATACAATGAATCAAATCATGGATTATTACACTATTGACAAAAATATCTTTCAATTGAATAATGTAATTTCATCGTTTTTATTTTTAAGAAAACTAAACTTGACTTTTTTTTTATTACAATTTTTCATTTAGGATTTCATTTTAATGTTCATAGTTTTATTAGAATGAATCATGTATTTTTCAATATATCACCAAAAAAGAATATTCTTCTTTTTGCCTATTCTAAAATTAATATAATATAGCATTATACTATTTTTATCTGTCCTATAAGTACTATCTCGGGCTCATACATAATATTAAATAATTATAAAAGAATTTGGCATGTTATTTATTTTTCTGATTTATATATTTATAATCCATCTGGTATCTGAATACCCATTTCATATATCACTCCCATGACAGACAAAAATATAATATTCTTCTTCTTCTTAACTGTGTACTTCTATTAGCATCAGTTAATACAAAAAATATTCTTCAATATAGTTCTCAAATTTATTCTTAACAAATCAATTATATTATATTGAACCTAAGATCTTATAATTAAATGTTATTCGCACATATATCAGATGTACTAAAATATTTTCAACATAGATTGTTGTGCATATATATTTCTAATAATTGTTTTTGAATGAAAGACATATCACGGATTTCTTTACAATAATTATAGGCAAAAATTCTTTTGACTTATTTGAAATTTAAACGAAAAATATCTATGAAAAATTGCTATGTTTCAAAATGTCGGAAATGACAAAAATGTTTATAATAATATCTATCACATATTTTTCTCTACACAGAACCGTCACATAGAAACTTGATTTTTTTTTTTCTTGAAAGATATGTCGTTAATCTCTCCATAATTATCAGAGAAAAGGAATATCTTGATTTAAGATAATCTATTTATATAAAGATCTGGAAAAAAAAGATGTATGATATGCTCTATTTCTTTATTATAACAACCAAACAATCTAGAAATGATTGATTCACAAAGAAAATTAAGTTTATTATACAAAGCCCATTGTTAAATATATTGATATAATCAAATTGAGCCTATTGATGCTCAAGAATTAACAAAAAGTAAGCAAAAAAAGCGATTGATCGTTTCAACAAAGAAACAATTAAATTCATAAGAATACAAATCAATAGCGAACGATATATCCTTTTTTTTTTCAAGCCTTTCAAAATCAATTATTTTGTGTCAATATGACCCGATTTTTTTTATTATTATTATAAAAAGAAGTCAAGTATTCATAACGTTAGTATGCAAAATAAAAAAAAAATAAATATTATAACAAACATTTTTATTCCTTTATAATAGAAAAGTAACAATGTTTTTCCAAAAAATTTTCTTACAGTTCAACAGTATATATAGAGTATATATACACAAGAGAAATATTTTATTACATTCAATATACGCAATACTAGGTTAATGGAATGTTTTTAACACATATTGCAAAATTGTTAAATAAAAGGAAATAGAATCCAGGTGAATAACTAGTTTTAGATTAAAATTATATTTTTTTTTTAACATGCTCATATTTTGTGACGCAAATCTACTATCAATAATAAAATTATGCTTAATATTTATAAAAAAAAAAGACAACTAATAAAATATCATTATTAATGAACATTTTCATAAAATATTTACTACTAACATGATAACATATTTATTTAAATATTAGTCATTATTATTATTTCTCCTTAAAATCTGTCAATATTGAGTCACTATCACAAGTTAACATTGATTTTTATTTTTATATTAGAAATTATTTCTTTAACTATCATAGTCATGTATCTCGATGGAAATTATATTGAAGAATAAAGGTTAAGAGTATAAAAATTTTCAAAATAAAATCTTTAAGATGAGAATAAATCTTTTTTTTCTTTTTTTCGTGATCAATAAATATTAATGCTACTCGTAATCTTGATACGTACTTAATATAATTTCCGGTAAAACAGTGCATCATATGTTACGAAGTATACTAATATTTTCGTCAGTACTAAAGGAAAAAAAACGAAATTTTGATTTTAATTAAAATAAGATGTAGCTATCTGTTAGTTTTTTTTATTAGTTAAAATACAGAAAAAAAAAATAATTTTATTGTCAATAAAATTATTATATATTATAATATTTTTAAAATAAAAGGGTTTAGTTGAGTGCAAAATTCCGTAAGTAATGTAATTTTTAATCACGTCACTATTCACAAAATAATACTTCATATATTGATTATAAAAGAGCAAATAGAAGACAATCTTTTATCTAAGCACAAATGATGACATGTCATGAAAGATTTAAAATCATTTAGAAATTTTTCTTTTTTTAATTCTAGTTGGAGAAATTTTTTTATTTAATATAAATCAAAGCAGCTGTTTTTCATTCTCATAAAGTATAAATGTAACCTTGAGTATGACTATCTTCTTTTCGTAATAACTATCGATGGATTATTATTCAAGGTTTGATACTGGTTTTTTTATTCAATGTTGATATTAAGTAAAGTTCTTTTTTCTTTATTTAATATAAATATTATTATAATGATAAAATTTTTTCTAGAGAAAAATAAATGTATATATATATATATATATTTTTAATTAAATCTCTAGAGAGATATGTCAAAATATCAGAATATTGATGAATAATATTGTATTTTGGTGCGTCTTATTTGAGAAAAGAGGAAAAATCAATGAGTCGGAAAGATAGTTTCATTTTTTTCTTGATATAAAAATATAGAAAGATTGAGTTGTTCTATTAGAATATTATTCTTTAGTGTGTTCGTCAACTACAATCTCTTTGGTAGCATAATCAAGTTTTTCTCTATCATTTTTTTTTCCATTCTATACTTTGACATCTTCGCTCGTTTGTCTGTGTGTCTGTCTATCCGTTTGAGTATGCATGTATCGTCTCTTTTTCCTCTTCTTCTACTAATGTTTTCTATTGAATACTGATGGCAATCGTACTCTATTTTAACAGCACCATCATCGTTCTTATCTTATGGTGTTGCCTGTTTGATGATGGTGGTTGTAGAGAACACTGCGTGCCGTCGAGCAGTAGCAGTCTAATCACATTAATGAAGAAGAAATTCCATCGTCGTACTACAGACCGTTCGTTCGTCCGTCCGTTCGTCATCATTGCTTACTAACAAGAACAAGAAGAAGAAGAAGAGAGAGAAAAAAATACAGAAAGACGGCATCAGCGAAGCGTCTACGGGCGGGAGGATAGCTCGTCGGCAGCTGTTACCCGACCAACGACGAGTGTGAACTATTATCTACTCTATTACAAGAAAAGAAGAAAAGAATAGGAAAAAAATTGCGATAAGCAAACGAACGAGCGCGAGCAGTTCAGATCCAACTGCTGCTTATTGGCCAAATAGCGAGAAAGAAGAATTTTCCGTAAAAAAAAAGAAGCACCAGCAATAAAGAAAAGCTTTTCTCTCTTCTATCTCTTTTCTTCTTTTTTTTTTCTTCTTTGTCTATGTAGTGTGCAGAGTAGAGTAGGCGGCGACCCACAACACAACAACAACAATATTAGTTCTACCATCACTACTAACATTTAATAGCAAAAGCAATTCCATTTTCTTTTTTCGCTCTCTATTTTGTTTCTTTAATTCATAAGCATTAACAATAATATTGAATAGGAATTAAAAAATTAAGATTTTTATTTTTCAGACATAAAAATTTATTGAATGAATAATTACAAACAATGTTTTATTATTTAAAAATAAAAGGGTATGAATCTTATTTTGGATTCAATTAATTAATATATTATTCTATCAAATATAGAGAATTGAACATCAGTTAATATAACCCAACCAAATCTTCATATAATATATATACATATATATTGTTTTTTCAGGTAATCTCTTTTTTATCTTTTAAATAAAAATAGAAAGATTGCGTTTTTTTTTTGAATGGGAATTTCAAGTGTTCAACTACTTGACCTAATCTTTTTTTTCTTTTATGTTCTCTTTTTCAATAATTCTTTTTTATTCCTGTTTAACAGTCATGGTCTGTTGAGTATTAACATATCATATTGTTTAATTAGGATGGAAACGACTAACGATATAGTACTAGTTCTAGTTTTTTAATGACAATAATAATTCTAGAAAGAAAAAAAAAAACCCGTCCGATAGTACAACATAATAAAGACGAAGAAAAAGTGTAGAAAAAGGAAATAGAGAAAATATTCCGTTGTCATAAAGCATAGCGGAGACATTTCAAGAAAATAAGTTAACTACAGAATAATGTTAATAATATGATATACTTTTTTTCTTGTATTTAAAACTACCCCATCAACAGAAAAGAATATTAAATAACTCAATATGGTAAGTAAAAAAAAAAAAAGAATCTTCTTATTTTTGCTCAACATATATCTGTCAAATAATATACACCACTCACGCACACACAATTCTACAAGGCTTTTTTTTTCTTCAATCGTAAACAGCTACTAATATCGGTAAAAAGTAAAAGGAGAAATAAGAGAACATTGAGAAGAAGAAGAAGAAGAAGCAAAAAAAAAAAGGGAAAGGCAGAATAGTTCTACTATTAATAACTAACACAAACACTAAATAGATAAAGAACAAGGAAAAATAAAACAGAAATAGAGAACATTTATAAACAACATTCGAAAGTCAAAAGTATGTCTGAGGTTTGTTCGTATTTATTATTATTAAATCTGATATTAAATTAAAAGAAAGCCCAAGAGAAAAAGATTTTTTTTTTTTCTTTTTCTATTTAATTAGTTAAAGCGATTTCTGACACGCAATTTCTACGTTTTCCGATCATCAAAGTTAGATGATTGTTATATATATATATAATACAAAAAAAGAACCGAAGGCGTTTTTATATATGTATTTATGTGAGTCGACAAACGGAAGTACAGGAAAATAACAAAAAGCACTTTGTTACGTTTTTATTAAAAAGGAAAGAATATTTCATTAACATGAATTGGGTAGGTAAAATTCTTTGAACATTTTTATTTATTTAAATCGAGTATAAGAAAATTTATCATTAATCAATATATTTCTTTAGACAATATATTCTATATAGAATTAAGCTATTCTTTTAATTTTAACAATAAAATTAAATGAGATAGCATAATTTGAATACAATGACGTCATTCATTATATAAATAGATCTTATGATTAATAATTATAATTTAAAAAACAAACAAATAAATATATATATTCTTATATTTAGTTACGTAAAAGGCTACTTCCATCAAAAATGGGTCTTTGTGCATCTGGTATGAGCTCAGAAGAGCGTGAAGCTATGGAAAGAAGTAAAGCATTAGATAAACAATTAAAAGAAGATGCTGAACGAGCTGCAAAAGATGTTAAATTACTATTGCTCGGTATGTTTTCTGTTTTTTGAATGAAAAAATGAAAACTATTTTTGTTTTGAAATAAATAGGTGCTGGTGAATCTGGTAAATCAACAATATTAAAACAAATGAAAATTATTCATATGGATGGATATTCAAAAGAAGATTTTGAACAGTATCGTGAAGTTGTTTATTCAAATACAATACAATCATTAGCAACAATTATTCGAGCTATGGAAACTCTTAATGTTCAATTTGGTTCAAGTGATCGTGAACGAGATGCTGCAATGGGTAATTAAAAAACAAAAAAAATATAATATTAATTTTTACAAAAAAAAAACCATGAAATTATTTTAGTATTGGACAAAATATCTCGTATGGCTGATACAGAACCATTTGAAAGTGAATTACTTGATGCAATGAAAAAATTATGGCATGATAATGGTGTTCAACAATGTTTTAATCGTTCAAATGAATATCAATTAAATGATTCAGCAAAATATTTTCTTGATAAATTAAATGAAATTGGTTCACCACAATATCTTCCAAGTACACAAGATATTTTACGTACTCGAGTTAAAACAACTGGTATTGTGGAAATTAATTTTACATTTAAAGGTTTGTTTTATAGTTTCAGATTTCTTATGATATTTTAAATAAAATTCTATTTATTTAGATCTTAATTTTCGTGTATTTGATGTTGGTGGACAAAGATCTGAACGAAAAAAATGGATACATTGTTTTGAAGATGTAACTGCAATTATATTTATTGTTGCATTAAGTGAATATGATCAAGTAAGTTATTTAAAAGAAAAAGATTTTTTATTTTAAAATTTTTTTTTTTATTTTTTTTTATCAAAAGGTTCTTGTAGAAGATGAAACAACAAATCGTATGCATGAATCATTACGTTTATTTGATTCAATTTGTAATAATAAATGGTTTGTTAATACATCAATTATATTATTTTTAAATAAAAAAGATTTATTTGCTGAAAAAATTACTCGATCAAGTTTAAGGTTTGATTTTGTTTTGTTTTTTTTTTATTTAAATTAAATTTTATTTAAAAATTTTTCTTATAGGAAATGTTTTCCAGAATATCAAGGTAAAGATGAATATACAGAAGCAAGCGAATATATTCAAGCTCAATTTGTAGCACAAAATAAAAGCGAGCAAAAAGTATTGTTTTAATTAAATGAAAAAAATAAATAAATAATTTTGTTTTTTATTCAATTTCTTAGGAAATCTATTGTCATCTAACGTGCGCTACAGATACTGAGAATGTTCAATTTGTCTTGTAAGTTATTATAGATAAATATGTATAAAATTTTATGAATGTTTGGTTGTTTTTTTTTCTAGTGATGCTGTTACTGATGTCATTATAACAAATAACCTCCGTGCCAGTGGTCTTTATTAGACAAATAACTACAATACTTATTACTTTTTTTTCTTTTATAAAAAAAAAAAAACAATCTAAAAACGTTCTCGCGTATATCCAGATACCAAGTATCGCCGTCGCTCAGCTTTCTGTTTTCTAGCTTTCGTTTTTTTTTTCTCTTTTGTCAATCTCGACAAGCGCCGGTCGATCTTTCTTTTATTCATATTTGACTTTTTTCTTTCTTTTTTTTTTTTGTTTTTGGTTCTTATTTTCAATTTATCTAGAGTGCGACTAGTCAAGTATATTGATCGGAGACGGCTTTATTTCTTTTGCTGTCGTGTGTGTGGTGTATCTTATATCTTGATCTCTCTCTCTCTCTCTTACTTCTGGCTGCTTGTCGTCAATGTTGTTCTTGTTGTTCATTTGACGTATCTAATTTGCGTGTTTTCCTTTTTTTTTTGTAAATGTGTGTGTGTGTGTGCTTTTCTGTTTTTGTTTTTCTTCTCGCAATCATTTCATTATTTTTTATTGTATTACTTCTTTATTTTAAATGTTTGAATTTTCGGTTTTTTTCTCTTCTTCTTCTTTCTTTTCGTAAATTAAGCCAAGAGCGAAACTTCAGAAATAATGATGATGAAAATGATATATATGTATTCATTTTATTATGATTGGTAAAAATCAAGTAACAAATGAAAAGTCATTTAGAAAAATTTTCAAATGTATATTTTATTATGTCAGAGTTAAGTTAATATTATTTGTGCATATATAAATAGAAAACTTATTTATATAATATCACAAAAGATCATCATGTATCAAATAATGTCATACGAATGACATTTTCTTTAATTTATCCATCCAATCGATAATATAAAAAGAAAATATTTATCATTCAAATTCTCTTAATAAAACGTCTGTAATTAAAAGTACAGTAAAATAATATAAACATGTCTTGATGTACATCGTCCTTATTTTTGATAGAATCAAGATCGTTCTTTCTATTCATTTAATGAGTATATATATATATATATCGTCAATGTACTAGTGTTATTATTATTAACATAAAGATACGATCCGTTGTTTTGTTTATAAATCTAATACACATTTGAGTTATTAGTGGCACATTTATAACACATGTGTTATCTTGTATTATTATCTTCATTTATTCATATGTATGCACTATAAAATAGCTAATATTTGTAAAATTTGCATAATAGATTGATATTTTTTTTAATCAGTGAGAGAAGAAAGTTCAAAAATTCTATTAATAGAAAAAAATAATTAAGAAATATGATTTTAATCTATCAGTTTTGACTTTAATAGTTTTTACTAAAGAAGAGATTAGTTAATGATAATCCTTATATATATTTCTTTTTGATATAAATTGAACAAATATAAAGTACTGTTTGTGCTTTTAATATATATATATATATAGAATTGTACTTTCTTTATGGTATTATATTATAATAAATCAATAATTTTTTATAAAGATAAAAATGTATAAGTAAAAAAAAATTTATTTATACAACTAGTGTATTAATAAAGTTTTTGTTGCTTTGCATGGTCTTTCTCATTCTCTTTTTTTTTAAACAGAAACCTTTTTAATTGATCAAGAAACTGAGGTTATTTATGTACCATATCTCATACGTAATAGTAAAAGAAAGTCATAATAATAAACATGATTTTCTAAACGTATACTCTTTGCTTGGTGTCTTTATTTATTGTTTTTGTTGTCGAGTTGCTCGTGCCTGAGATATAAGGATGATATATTCCTAAAGACCCATCTTCATATCAATATTAATAGAAGAAAAGTAAAAGAGAGAGAATAAGAAGATGCACATGCCATATTATTGCTTAATTAATGATCTTTATATTATCTTATCTTATCTTAATTACATTTATTTATATGAATAATGTTTTTTTTTCTTTACTTATCTAATTTATTTTATATTTTATAAATTCAATTGATAAACGTAATGATTAAATATTTGATATGTATATTCACTATCAGACAAGCAGGAACATTGTGTAATTATTGTAGGCGTTAATGAAAAATATAGAAATAAATATATTTAAGTTCAATTTAACCCTTTAAGTACCATAACTTTGTCTATAGAAGAAATTTCTATGACTTGTCTTATTTTAGACATCAAGAGTGTAGTATTAATATTTTTATCATATTTTTAAAAAAAAATCTTTAAAGTCGTTGTCAGCCCATGTTTGTACTTCCCCATAGGGATGGCAAAGAAGAATTATGTCTATTCCTATAAGGGAGTATGGGTATAAGTGAGAAATTGATTTCGAACTGTCACTGAATTAATCTTCGGAATATCAGTAGAATTACTCCTAACTTAATTCCAACATGAAAAAACGAAATATTTTGGGGATGGCAAAAATGCGCTATCCATTATTCTACTATTTACAATAGGAATGACGTTCCAAAAATTCGTGTGACCTCAGGAGAGTCATAATTCTTATATGAATGTTTATGTCGAAATGTTCCCTATTTTATAGAGGAAGCTGTACTCCGCTATCATTTCGGTTTCCCAAATTATTGACAAATAAAGATACTTATAAAAAAATGTCCTTTATTATAGTAACAAAATAACTGAAATACTGACTGTAACTATTTTTTTACAACAGTATATATTCTAGCCATTGGTCACTAAATGTACTCATTTTATTCTACTACAGTCATCTAATGTCATGGTTAGGATTTTACTAAAAACTCAAATATAGCGTAAAATTAAGCATAAATGTGGCCTTTCAAATAATGATCATGTTTATCACGTCAATGATTTTATTGTAAATATAGATCCTCTATATCATACAAAAGAACGTATCTCGATATCAGATTGTCTTTGCAAGTTATTGAAAAAATACAAAATTCGAAAAAATCGTATTTTATAAAGTACACTGGTACTTAATGAGTTAAAACTATAAATTTGAATTCAGTCATTTTTCTCTTGATTCATCTAAATAATGTATTTATAAAACTATTTTTCTATGTTCCTTTCAATAATAAATTTCATCAAAATATAACAATCTTTTGCAATTCAAAAACAAAAGATCAAAACAATCGAATTACAGTACTTGATAATAGAACTGAGCATAATAACACTCAATCATTTTCTTCACATCAAAAAGAAATGTACTCTCATATACATGTATGAAAAACAAAAGAAGAGAAAATGAGAACAATGTTATGATTAAACTACAAGGACAATATTTCTATCACTACATGTGATTCAATGTATATAAAAAACAAATCATACATAACGATTCAATAGATAAGTTAATGAATACTATTATTTTAGCTTTCATGTTTTTTTCTCTTCACTCTTACAATATTGTAGTACATAATGATCTATAAATATGTATACCAGCAAAATAATATATTATTTAACCAGATAAATTCATTTTGCTTTTGATTGTTAACAATGACTATCCTAGTAATGATATACAACGTTATTGATTCTGTTTTAGAGTATACAATAAAAAAGATTGAATAAAGTTTTTATTTTTGTTTATCATAGTCAAATTATGTTTATGGATAGGCTACTATTGAAATACATACAATTATTCATCTCTCCTTGACTTTCTTTACATTTGTTATAAAGAAATTTATTCACAAACATTTATAATTATAGTTAATAGAAATGTTTTTGTCATAAACAGTCGGTTTTTGTTTGTTAGGTATCACATTCATTTTTATATATTTATCGTCTGATAAACTTTTCTGTTTTTTTATGACTATTTCAATTTGATCATTATTAAGATGATAACTTTTACAGTTTTCTATATTGTTCTGATGAATAAGTTGAACATCTTTATCATATTGTATCTTGTTTTCTACCTAATATATAGTTTTAAAAAAATTTATAAATCTATGTAATGTCTGAATTCTATTTTAAAATCTTACCAAATTTTTATCAAAATGTAATAATAATAATCCAAGTAGAACAAGTGTAATAGGAATCATCATTTGACAAAATACTTGATATATAAAATCATTTTGTTCCTTATATCGTTGATAAAGTACTCTTTTTGGAATTGATTTCATAATATTTATAACCGGTACAAGATATGTAATTATCGATGATTGGTAGTATACTTAATACTTTCAGGTAACTAAATGTATCACTTCTATCACAACGTAGAATAGTGTAAAGACATGCTTGATCGATTATAAGGTCGAACATGTCTTTTCTTAATTAATCATTCATTCAATAACAATGTGTTATGTAGAAAAAAAAACAATTCTATATGTTCGATCGGTTTATTCAATATAAAAAGTTTAAATTTCATTTAAAACTAAACATAATAGATATGTTGATTATTGGCTCATTATTTTTTCAAATATTTATTTATTTTTAAATTAATTGGCTAAAAATCAAACGATAAATTTCATAATTTATCTTGACTGCATTCTGAATGAATCAATATAGTTTTAATTATTTAAAAGCATTTTTTTTTTTAAACAATTAATCTTTAAAAACGCATTTGCAGTGCAGATCTTCAATTTTTTCACAGATTAATTCTAACGAATTTAACTTACATCAAAAATGAAATTTATACAAGTCAAATAATCTATCATTGCACAATCTTACCAGTAGATTAATAATTCTTTCAATAATTTAGTCATATACTAGTATTTACACACTTTTATAGTATATAATAAAGTTATTTAGTAACATACTTGATGTGTTGATCTCTTCTCTTATTAAACAAGTATCAAGTTATGTAACAAACTATTATAGTAGAATAGAACAACTAAAGTGACTTGTCAAAAAGGAAGGAGAATATATATATATATATATGGATACAATCTCCAATATTACTTTTAGTATATAAAATTTCGTTTATTTCAAAGCAAAGACATGTATAAATTTATCAATAAGAAAAAGGTTTGAAATTATTTAAATAGATCTGCGAAAAAAATTCTATCAAAAAAAAAAGGTTATTGACAGAATAATCTTTTTTTCTTTCGTTCATGTAAGATCATAGCTATTATGTTTCTTTAATAGACATTGCTCATAATAGGATTTTTCATTGTCTGCACACGACGTGAGCAATGACATTCTTAGGAATTGTTGCCTCAAGAGATTGACCTGTCCATATCGATGATATATCTCGTCTTATCCTATGAGAATCATTGACACATAAGCAATTTCTTTTTCATTTCGAACCGCTATTGCCTCAAGCTCATCATCATTCCCACTTGAAACCGTCCAGCTGTTTCGTTCGTAATTTAATATAAACCCTTTTGATTAACTAATTATCACATTTTTTTTTCATAACTTGTATCGAAGAAAAATGTCATCTAAATAGTGCAATGATCATAAATAGAATAAATATTGTGAAGGTCTAGACATTTATATACAATATATAAATCAGAAACATTCCTTCTTTACTTGTATAGTATTGAACAAAGAGACCTTTCTTCAAAGAAGAGAAAAACAAAATCAAATTAAAATATGATTGAACTTCATTCAATATTTGTCAAATATCTAACACGTTCAACAAACATGTTTATTTCATTATAATCATAATAGAAAAAAAAACAATTTCTTTTTAGACAATTTTTTCTTGAGAAAGAAAATTTTTTTTAAGTTGAATTCGTTGATATGTATTATTCCCTGCTGTGTTCAATCTCCACCCTACAAGATACACAAACATAAGCATATGTTCACATTGTTAAATACATGCATAAGAAAAGAGAAAGAAAGATTAGATGGTCTGTTCGTCTGGTCAACACTCCACAATATACATACATATATATATATAATAAGGTGAGCATGAATGTAAAAAAAAGATCGTCTTACATGACACTGCAGGTGTCCATGTTTTTTCTACTGTCTCTGAAAAGACATTTATTTTTCTCAATGGAATGACCTCCTTTATTTGTTCGTATGTGTATGAGTTGACCTTCTCTCGAAAAGAACGAGGCTAATTCCATATAATAAAGTAGACAGAGAGAGAGAGAGATGAGAAGAAATAGTGTTCTGTTTCTTTTTTTTACTACTTGACAAATATTGGATCAGAAGAATAAATGATATATTCAACAAAATGTAAGGAAAAGGACAATTCTTCTTCTTATCTATTGAGCTTTTCGATTTTAATTATCATTGGATACTTTCGTATCATTTTCTTTTTCTTTCTATTCTACATTAAAGGAAACAGATGATGATCTCAGTTAGGTTATAACAGAATTCTTTCATCAACTTTATGTACACGCGCACCAGATTATTCTTTTCTTTTCTTTTCTTTTTTTACATAATCATCAATAAGAGTAATAGTTCAATGAAGCGAATATGATATGTAGATAATGAGTAGTGTGATGGAATTATTTAGTGTCACTTGAAAAACTTGGGTGAGTTCTATTAATAAATATATTTTTCATAAATAGTTTGTTAGTTTATGATATGAAATAAAAAAAGGATCAATCAAAAATATTTGTTTTTTTTTATATTTATAGAATAAATACTAAATAATTTCTTAAATTTTGATCATTTTTTATAGATTGATTACATCATATTGTGATCTTTGAATGATGAAGAAATATTTAAGTCTTGAAGAATATTGAATAACTTTTATGTAGATTTTTTCATATACGAATCGATTGACTGTACATAATGTAGATTAAAATCTTTATATATCGATGTGTGCGTGTATATTCATCTTAAGCGAATAGATAACGATGAGTAAGAGCCTTTTTTTTGTCAAAATAATGACATAAGGTGTGATGAAGAGTTCATTTTGTCTAATTAAATGGTTACATAATTATGCTGAGTTCATTCTTTCTTTTTTTTTTCGATGTACGTCCAGACATTAGTTTATAGTATATGGATCAAATAACAAACAGGATTAGATCGATGTGTGTATAAAAAGAATATAGATGTGCCTTTAAGTATCGATCATCAGCTTAGCATAGGAGAAAAAGATTATGTATCACGTTGTTTATTCGAAATATTTTTTTTCCGCTTGATTTGTCCTTGGTTTATTTTGATCTTATGCTAATGAAAGGGTTGTCACATGTCATTAGTTGTTAATTGAAGGATGCACATTAATACTCATATGATGATAAACGATTGTTCAATTGTATAAGTGAATGTAAAGAAAATGACCTTGGGGCAAAGCATTTGTGAATGTTTAAAATGACAAGTCTGTTTTCTTTTTTATTTATTTTTTTCTACTTCGTTTTCGATTCAATAGAAATAAATCAATCATATATGTTCATTCTTCTTATTTTTACATAACATTCATTGAAGCATAGAATATCATCTTGCATATGTGATGACAAGGAGTTTTCATCGATATGAACTAGTGTATAGTGATAACAGCTAGTGTATTGGTCATTCAATAGTTCTTTTTTTTGCCTTTTATACGTAATAATGAGAGAAAAGAAAGCGAGATATTCTATTTGTTGAATGTCATGAAAGAAAAATCGCATCTGCCTACCGGGTAAATGAAATATAAGAGTTGAGTTTAATCGAAGGCACCACCCAAGGACAATATCTATTCTTTTTTCTTTTTTTTTTATGATTTTCAACAAATAAAAATTTTTTTTTCTTCTTCCTTTTCTTCGTTGTTTGTCAAAGGCAAAAGGCACTACTATTTTGAACAGCATCTTAATATAAATTCTTTTATGGAAAGAAAGAAAGAAAACGAAAGGTCAGTATAATAATAACTATATATAGATTGTGACATCTCAAATTTATTTCTACGAAAAAGCTTTTTAAATACTAGTGGAAAATAATGTTTTTAACATTACATTACAATTAATTTTGTTTTTTTTAGATGAAGAACGATGTTTTACGTCGTCTTCCTCCTCCACCATTATTTACAATTCGTCCACCACCTAAACCACCTGGATCTTTATTTGAACATTTTCAAACTGTTGAAATTTTAAATGGGCGATGTGTACGACCTTCATTAAATATTCTTAATTTTTCTTCTTCTTCTCCAACGATTCTTCAAAAATATGAAGAATCAAATAATTGGTTAAATCTCTTTCTTCTTATTTTAGCTGTTATTAGTGTTATTTGTTGTATAATTATTGCTATATTCATTTTTATTTGTCTCAAGTAAAAATATTGAATTATTACTTTTTTTTTACTTAATAATATATTTTTTGTTTTATTTAATTTAGAAAATTAAGAAAAGAAGAAAAACAATATAAAAATTATGTTATATCTGGTTCATTATCATCGAGAAATCATCAATATCATCATCATCATATTGATACGTGTACAAGAGCAAGTGAATATTATAAGGTAATATAATGCTTTCTAAATGATTAAACATACAAGGTTAAATATATCATATTAGTTGAAGAGGAAAAACACTTTAGAAAATGAAGTGTGTATGTTAAAGATCTCAAACAGGTGTGAAACACTTTACACAGCATTTTTTCTTTATCAATCAATCTTACGGAAATTGATAATAGACACTTGTGAACGATAAAATCAATAACATATGGTCTTTTTTCTCTATACAAAATATTTTTCACAGATGAATAAATGATGAAATAAGTGACAAAACGTTTTGATTTTTTCTAATGAATTAATTTTTAACGAACAGTATCAAGTCTTCGTTGAGATTAACATATATTTGGAGGAAATATATAGAATATAAATGTAGAATAATCTATCTTTATTATTGAACTTGTATTTATCAAAATAATTTTAATATTTTAATTTATTTCATTTTTTTTAGTGTGCATCTAATACATTTAGTTGTTGCGAAGATTATTATTCTCATCAATTAATACCAATGACAAATACTTCTTCTCGACATATTGTAAAATCAAATGAAGCTCCACAATCTTCGTCAATAGGAAATATTGTTGATGGTCAAGATACTTCACAAAATCATCAATATGAATGTATACCTGATTATTTATTAACAATGACTAGTCATCGTCATCCTTCAATAGTTTGTCATCATTCACATCAATTATACAATCAAACAAATAATACATGTGGTGCACCTTATGCCACGTTTTCTCGATCATATCTTATACCTCAAGGAATAACAAAAACTTGCACAAGTGATAGTAGTCAATGTACATGTTCACCACCATCATCAGCTGCTCAAGAAGAATCATCAACACCTCTACTTGTTTCAACTATACCGAAAGAATCTCATAAAATAGACAAAACAACATCATCAGCATCAATGATGGTTGGATGGACAAGAAGGAATCCATCTTCATCAACAAAACAAAAATCAACTGAACAACGACAAAGTTTTCTATCTCACTTACGCAAATCATCTATACTGTAATAAATATTGAGATAATATGCAGTGATTTATTTATTTATTTTCTCTTTCTTGTTTTTATAAAATTTCTGATTTAATTAGATTATCTATACTTAATATTTCATTTTTAATCACTTGATCACATTAAATGACGTTATTGGCTGTAGACTAAAAATAATTTTCGATTATAAATTGTACCTATATCTTTTGAGAATGAAAACGTCGCATATGGATAGAAAGAAAAAGATATGCAACATCGATTCTCAAAAATTATACAACATATTATGTATCATATATCAGCAAATATCACATCTGTTTCATACTTTTGCTTGAAAACATGTGTCTAAATATATAATGTTAATGAAATAGAGTCATAAGATATTTACTTTAAGAATCATTTACCTGCAAAAGCAGAAGAATATTTTGGCAAAAATGAAAGTAGCAGCCACTAAGTTCAATTGCGGAAAATGTGGTCATGTGAAGTGAACCAAAGCAGTGTCCAAAATCCATGTTTTATCAATTCTCAGCGTAATAAAAATTTGTTGTTTTCATCAAACTATACTCTATAGCATCTAGTATATAGGTCGAAATTTCAGACATTTTTAATACTCTGTTCTCTTTAATATAAAAAAGTACTGAAATCGCTAGACTTCCATTGAAGCCAAGCCCAGGTAGAGAAGATGGCGAATTGCACGATCGGCGCAGTTGAAAAGGTTAAAACGTGACCGCATTTTTATTCTTTCAATGTAAACTATGAGAAAAATTCTAAGCATTTCAGGGTCTTTCAGGGATGCAATATAAGTGATAGAAGATGACAACTTAAGTCTTTGCTATATAACATTTAAGCTAGAAGCTATTGATGGAGTTGAAGGACGATCGATAGGAAGATATCGTCTCTCTTGGGTTATGAATGCTCCTACTTTTTCTCCTTTTTGTCACTTCAACTATACAATTACTAAATTTTCTGCGTCATAAACTCATAAATGTTTTTAGATGTTATATCTGATAAAAATGCCTCTTTATTCAACAAAATGTCTCATACCACGGCTGAAAAAATTGGATTCTGATAGTACTCCAGTCAAAAAATGGCTAAAACAAGGTACAAATCCACCGACATTTGTTTGTATATTATGTAAAACAGGTGAATTATCTTGTAGAAATAAAGGATGGTAAGCTATTGAACAACATATGAGAAACAAAAAAAACATCGTGATAATTTGAAATTATTAAAATAAAACTCAACATTCGTGATTCAAGCGAAATCATATCATCCATTACAACAAGGTTCTTCACCATCTGCTACTTCCATGATAACACTTACTTATCAAAATAAAAATATTAGCTTTAGGAATCAGATGACATATGCTGAAGCATTATGGGCTATTAATGTAGCACTTCATGGTTTTAGTTACGATTCTTGTGATGAATCTGGTGATCTGTTCAAGCGCATGCTTCCTGATTCTAAAATTGCTGAACATTTCAAAATGGAACGAAATAAATTATCTTATGTAATCTTTCCTGGCCTTGAGCCATTTTTTCATTATAATCTGGTTCAAGACATCAAAAAATATGAAAGATTAGTATCATACTTTGATGAACAAAAGAATGATCAAAACTCTAAACAACTGGATCTTTTATTAAAGTTTTGGAGTGTTCAAAAACAAGGTGTAGTTAATCATCACTACAAATTTTTTCTTCTTGGCCATGCATCTGCTAATGTTATTCGAGACAACATTAATGATATATTTCGAACAGATGGAATTGATATTAAACGATTACTAATGATTGAACGCGATAATCCTAGTGTGAATAAAGCCATCGAAAAATTTACTGATGAAAAACTGGAAAAAGTTGCTGGAGAATTATTGAAAATAGGTTCATGACAAATTCATGCCAGTCACAATACTGGTAAATCAGGTAAAAAAAGTAAGAAAATATTTACTATTATTAATTCTTCATAATTTTAGGTACAGCAGCTTCATGTTGTCACGTAGAAGATTTGTGCATAGATATCTGGAGCTGGTTTCATCATTCACCAGTATGAAAAGAAGATTTTGTCAAAATTATAAACGATCTGAATGAATCAATTGAAAAAAATGTTTTATATTTTGTTTGTACACGCTGGATCTTACTTAATAAAGTAGTCGATCGAGTTTTATGTAAGTAATTTAAAAAACCTTTTACTATATATCAAATATGTATGTTTGAAATAGCACAATGGGAAGTTTTACTTGAATACTTTCTTGGATATTTGCCAGAACATTATAAAGCACAGATAAGGGAAAACAAAAAATACAACTCGATCAAGTCTTGGTTATCATCATATGTTTCAAAAACTCGTTTACTCCTTATTTCATATTTATGTCGTGCAATTTTTGATAAGTTTCTAACATTATTTAAAAAAACTAGTCCAATGATTTATTTGTTATACCAAGAGTTATGGAATGTTTATCGTAAAGTTTTATTGTCATTTTTAACATTGGAATACGTTGAATATAAACAAGATAATGAATTATTATCAATTGATCATAAATTATCCAAGAAGATATTGAATGATAAACAAATACGAATTGGTGAGAATAAAAAATTTCGAAGGTTATTAATGTATATGTTCTTTTAGCCGAGGAAACTCGTAAATCATCATCATTATTATCGAAAGACCAAAAAAAGACGTTTTTTCAGGATGTACAAAATATTTATCGAGCAATTACTTATATTTAAAATCGAATATTTCATTTCTCATCGTTTCGATCCTGGAGCAAATGATATTATTGTTCGTATCGGCCGATCAATACCTGATCTTTTATCATCAAATGAAATTGATTTACTTAGTGATGAATGGTTGATGTATTCGATTGAAACAAGTGGTGAATCATGGATGATTAAACGAAAATATAATGATTTTGAAGGAAGTACATACATTGAATGTCTTAAAATTGATTATTATTGGAATAAAGTTCTTTCGGTCATTCGAAGCAATGGTTGTCCAAAATATCCCACATTATCTAATCTCATCAAAAATGTATTTATTATATCACACGGTAATGCAGACATCGAACGTAGTTTCAGTGTTAATGAAAATCTTGTGACCGAAGAGCGTAATCTTTTATCAAAAAATCAATAAATGGTCTTCGTGCAGCATTTGATGCTGCTGAGTCTTTGGACGTTGGTTTGGTACATAAGGTAAACATTTACAGTTATAATTAAGACTAGTCAACAAACATTAAATTCTTTATTACAGATGCCGACTAGTATTGATAGGATACGTGCGTACAAAGATCAGCAGCATTACATAAAGAAGTTTTAAAAATGAAAGCACTGCTAGCAGCTCAATAACAAGAAAACGTACAACGTGAAAAAATCGAAATTGAAAAAAGAAAATTATTTGAACAGGAGCAAGAACTTATGTCTACGTATAAAAAGCTTCAATTAGAGCAGGAAAAAAGCTCAATTACTACTTGAAGAAGGAAATCAGTGTTTAAATAATTCTTCGAAAAAAAGGTGATTTTACTGATATACAAGCTGCTTACGCATTGAGCAAAAGTGGCATGGAAAGGATTAAAGCTATTGATGAAGATATAGCGAAGGTCAAAAATCAAGTTTCAGCAATTCAACAGAAATGGCTTCATGTTGAACGTGAACATTCAAGAAAGAAAGTTAATGATGAATAATTATGTGCTTTTTTTGTAATGGAGGCAAAGGATATTGTTTTTGTGATCAGTTAGATATAGTCATTTTCATTCATTATGAATTATAGTGTTCATTATACTCTTTTTGAAAGATATGAATAAACATTTGTTGAAATAGTGACAAATATTCTATGACGATTCTTCAGACGACTCATAAGCCTAACATCGCATTGTTTTTTCACAGCAAATCAATTCCTCCTTTTCTCCTCTGATTTTCTAGTGTATTCTCCAAAAAGTTTTTAATGACAATCTTCTGTATTTCTCGTTTTTTTACAAACTCATTTTCATGACCCAAATCGTAGAAGATCCAAGATTGTTTACACGGTGTTTAGCAGAGCGACTTGGTTGTTGTCATTTTATAGTGGAAAGACATATGAGTGAATTAGACAAAACGTGAAAATATGGCGTTTGGATATTACATCAACTCCAACAAAGGATTGACATTTGTATGAAATTAATGATATCTCATCATAACTATCAATGGCTATATAACCTTATTATGGGTAATGAAAAGTGGGTGATATATGTTAACTAAATCCGCAAGCGACAGTGATTGGGAGCTAGAAAATCAGGTGTATCAACGACCAAAAATGACCTTCACCCAAAGAAGATTATATTGAGCGTTTGGTGAAAAGCAAGAGAGATTATTCCCTACGAATTTCTTCCGATTGGCTCCACCATCACTGCTGACGTCTATTATCAACAAATGAACTGAGTTACAGCAGAATTCAAGGAAAAGGAGGATAGAATTTATTTCTTGCATGACAATGTTAGACCTCACATTACAAAGTTGAAGTGTGAGAAATTATTGAAGTTCAAATGGATTAGGATTGCATATCCACTTTATTCTTCAGATTTGGCTCCTACCGATTGCCACTTGTACTGTTGGCCATCTAATTACCTACGTGAAAAAAATTCGAAGACGAGAACGATCTCAAAATAGGCCTCGTGAACTTCTTCGGCCAAAATTCCCAGGACTTCTATGCATGCCGGATCCTTTCTCTATTGGGACATTGACAACAAGTCATAGGTAGTAATGGACGATGTATTGTTGAAAGCTAGTCGTTATCTAGAAGTTAAAAACTAAAACGAAAGTTTAAAAAAAACCGCAGAAAATTTCGTATCAATACAGAGATCGATGCAAAATAAGCAAAATTTTAAATATTTTATGAGATTTGATATTGAGAAAATTTTCTTTGTGAACAAGTTGATTGTATCTTTACTCTTCTTCCGTTTGTAATAATTTGGTTTTTGATCAACACTCTCATTGGTTATTATTAAAAATCATTTCTCAAAATGACAAAATAAAGCAATTATTATCATGCATCAAATCTCACTCGTCACTCTATTAACATGTAAATAAAAAAAAAAATTTCAAATGAAAACTCTTTAATTCAAATTTATCGATATTTATTAAATTATTTTGTTTTTACTTCATTCACTATAATTGTCAGATCTCTTCAGGATTCAGAATGTTTCAATGCTAATCTTTTCGATTTAAAATTTACTTTATGCTAATGAAAGTCGTTCAATATTTGATATCAAATTCATTCGATCGTCGTGTGAAAAAGTTAAACATTTTTCATAAATAACAAATGCTCGTTTATAATATTCAAGTGCTAATTTATCTTGATTAAGATGTTCGTAACATTCACCTATATTTGATAAACTTTTACCAATATTTTCATGAATTGGTGATAACACTTTTTCACGTATTAATAAACATTTTAGTTCATATGTCAAAGATAATTCATATTGATTTTGATATCGTTGTAATTCAGCAAGCTTCCAAAGATTCCTAATAATAGATGAATGTTCTGGAGGAAGACTAGCTTCTCTAATTCTTAAACATTTTTCAAGATATTCAATCGCACGATTATAAAATCGTTTTTCACCCCAAATGTATCCAATCCATTCTAAACTTATAACAATACTAATGTGATTGCTTGGATGAAATTCGTTAAGTATAGCTGCTGATTGGCTATAACAATCAAGGGCTTCATCAAATTTTGCTTCCCTATAAAGAGTGTTCCCAATTTCGCAAAGACTACTAGAAATTTGTACATAATCAAAAGGATATAGATTTTCAAGCATTTCCAATGCCTTTCGGTAATATTTTAGTGCTTGATCATATTTGTTTTGATCGCGGAACGTATTACCGATACAATGAAGAGTAAAAACAACATCGGAATATCTTGATGAATGATACTTTCGTTGAATTTCTAATGCTTGTTCATGCAGTTCAATGGATTTATCAAATTTTTTTTGTTCACGAAATAAATTGCCAATACTATTGAAAGTACGACTATTATAAATATGATTTGATGGATAATGAGTTTGTTGTATTGTTAATGTTTGTTGATAGTAAACAAGAGCTTCATCATAATTTTGTTGATTTAATAAAGTGTTGCCAATATTGATAAAAGTTGACGTTAATTCGACATGATCAGATGAATAATAATTTTCTTGCATTTTTAATGCTTGATAATATAAATCAAGAGCTTCATTGTATTTTTCTTGTTTATTAAAGATATTACCAATGTAATTGAGAGTCATAGAAATATGACCATAATACGATGGATAATATGTCTGTAACATGGTAAGAGCTCGTTGATGGAAACGAAGTGATTCTTCACAATTTTCTTTGGCATTTAGTTGTACAGAACCAATATTATTTAAAATACAAACAATGTTCAAATAATCAGATAATTGATATTTCATTAGTATTTTCAAGGTTTGTTGGTACCATTCTAAAGACTCATCATGTTTTCCTTGTTCGCTTCTAATATGTGCTATGTTGTTCATTGGAACAACCATATCAACATGACCAGATGGATAAAATTTCTTTAATAATGCTAATGCTCTTTGTACCATGTTTAGACCTTCTTCATATTTTTGTTGCCGATAGAGAATATACCCTATATTGTCAATAGAATAAGCAATGTACACATGACCCGATGAATAATATTTTTCATAGATGGAAATTGCTCGTTGATGATAATCAATGGCTTCATCATATTTTCCTTGATGAACGAAAATATATGCAATATTACTTAGACTCATAGCAATATCGAAATGAAAATAGTTATAATATTTTTCTCGAATTCTTAATGCTTGTTGACTGAAAATGACTGCTTGATCATGTTTTAATTTTCTATAGTAGATGAGAGCTATATTTTCTAATGTAGTAGCTATATGTGGATGATTTGGTGAATAATCATTATTTTGGATTTTTAATGCTTGTTGAAAATATTCATATGCTTCATCATATTTTTCTTGTCTAGATAATATTTCACCAATATGAGAAAGTAGAAGAGCAGAATCTTTAATACGAATTGGATTATTTTTTATCATTCTATCATAAGAACGATCATAATATATTCGTGCTTGAATCCATTCTCCTTTCCAAAAGAGAGCTTGACCAATAGAATGTTCAATCCAAGCTAAATCTTCATTATGTAAATCATTTAATAAATATTGAAAATAATTAATTGATTGATTCCATTGATTCATATCACAAAGTAATTTTCCAAATATAATAGGAATAGTTAAACTTTCTATTTGACGCTGTGTATCATTGATATATTTTTTTGTTAGAATTTTTCCACAATTAACTGCATTTATTTTAATTATCCATAATTGTTGATCTTGTTCAATGTTGTCTAATCGAAATGTAGCATTCAAATCAAAAAGAATTTCATGTTGACAAGAAAATTTGTTATATGGTGTAACATCGGCAAAAACAAAACTATCGCCAATCTCTTTTATATTACATTCGATTTGAAATAGAACAGTGATTAGATGGTTTTGTTGTGTAGAGTTTTTAGCGAAAATTAATGATGATAATGTTGGATGAGTTATTGATAAAAATCCTTTCATTGACATAAGTTTTCCTTTATTTTCTTTTAATTTATCAAATTCATTCTTTGATAAATTCATTAGTTGATAAAAAATGATATTTTCTTTGCCAGATTGAATGATTTTCTGATATTGATGATTAAGATTTTCAAAAAGATCACGAAGAAAATATCTTAATAAATAAAGTTGATTAGTATTTTCTGTTCTTAATGCTTTATTAATTATTTTTTGAATAAATGAATATTTAAAATATAATTGAATAGCATTATTTGATTGATATTCATCTTCAAATTGATTAATTAATTGAAAATCTTTTGAATATTCTTGATAATATAAACGAAATGTATTAAACATTTGTTGTTTTGCTTGTTCACCATGTGGAAAATATAAAATAACATGATGAAGAAGATGAATCCAAATAAAATTATTTGATTGTTTTGATAAATCTTTTGTTTTATAATAATTTTCATCAAAAAATGTCCATTTATGAAATTGTTTATTAAATAAATCAATGTGTTCTTTAATTGATAAATATAATATATCTAATTGATTATAAAATCCAATTATATTTAATTGTTCGTGATATATATATTTGGATTGATCTTTTTTTGAGTCAAATATAAAAATGAAATGAACTTGAGAAAAAATATTTGTATGAGAAATTATTTGCGAGATGAATGCAGATGAAGTAATAAAAATGATTTTTTCTTTGACAATTGATTTAATAAAGTTTATACATATCTCAAATTCAGTATAAAAATTGAAATAATTATTAATTTGACCTAATTGTATCTTTAAGTATTCTATAACATCATCAGATTCATTATGTGAATATAACAAAATAATGATTATATTTTCTTCATTTTGATATTCATCTTCTGAAACAATTAAACTTCTTTCATTTATTGACAATGTTTCCATTATTGGTAGGTTTTAATTTAATATAAATATTGTATTATAACTGAAAGAAAGAAAGTTTTCATAGTTAAAATATGTTTTAATTCTATTTAAAATAGTATTAAATCAACTGAATAGTTATCATTGAAAAAATGTTCAATAAAATTTCAAATAATTAGAAATAAAATTATTTTCATTATAAAGTCAAAATTAATATATATATTTACTTACGATTAATATTGAATAATGAATAAATCAACATGTTTTTTCATTTTACCATTATCAATCTTCCTCATATAACGTCATAGACATCGTTGATTTTTTCCAACAAATACATTTGATAATGTACAGGAGGACAAAATGTATCATTCTTGCAAGGTAAACAGAACACATAAAGCAAGTGTGTCTTCCTCCCTCTTTCCTTTTCTCTATTTTATTCGTTTACTATTAACATTTTTTCGTATTCCCTTTCTATTTATAGTAGTACTACTAATTACATTTATGATTAGGGGAGAAAAGGTAGAAAATTACTTTCACTGAAATTTTTCTTCCGTTTTGTCTTTCTCTCTGAAGATTTTCTTTTATGAATAGTTAACGGCTATTAATCTTTCAACAAATCAAATGAACTATACAAAAAACAAATAACTATTCTTTCATGTAAAAAGTTGTTCTTAATATTAAAGAGAATTAATTGTCGTTTCACCAAGAGAAATGACCTATTTAGTTGTGTAGCGAAATTGAATTGTATTTAAATGATTCGATTAGAGGAGGAAAAAAAGCTGAAAAGTTTTCACTATGTAAAATTTTAACCTTTTTTTAGCATTTGTCGATAACCAAAATCGAAAGTTTCAATCGAACATTTCGACAAAACTAATGAATTTACTCAATTTTTGTTGAAAAATATCATTCGAATAGTTTGACTACATCTCAAGACAAACTATTAAAAAGGTGATTATACGTTACATGCCAATTTTTGACCAAAAGGTGGGATATATATATATAGAGTTACCGAGGAAGACTTCCTCTATCTCATGGTATATTTATTATTGAATTTTCTTGCGCACCGTGGGAGAAAACTGAAATTAAAAAACTACGGATTTCACATTTATTATGTAGACCCTCCCCCTACATAAGAATCTAAATTCTGTTGGATAAAGGTAGAAAATAATTTAATAGGGTATATATCACTCAATCACCCACAACACCCACTTGCATATTCTATTTCATTTTCCTTCATATTTGGCTTATGATCTGACTTATCAAAGTTCAAACAAAAATTTTTCACAGTACTGCCTAAAATAATATTTATAGCCTCATGTTTGTCAATCGGAAATATATAGGATTACAGAGACTTCTTTCGCTCTACAAAATGGTAATTTATCTATGAAGTCTATTCATGTTTTAATAAGACATGATGATATATAGCAGAGCATGATATATATTATTACTGTAAGATTTTTTTTCTATTCTTATCTCTCGAAGACATTTCGTAAACGAATCTGCAATCAAATTGGAAATGAGACTCAAGTGGCTATAGAAAAAAGCTCTCGAGCAAAACAAGAATTCAATAAGTTAGAAAAAAACCATCAAGAAGTAATAATAGTCAACAGTTCTTGGTGCCTTTGAAATATTCTAAAGAATAAATTGGCCTTTTGAAAGATATTTCACTGTTATCGTTTCTTCACTGTGTTTCATCTGTATACAGTTCATATCTTGCATCTTCATCACTCGTTTCACTACTTGTGAATTGTGTATCAATTGTCTGAGCATCTATAGTCTTCATCGGATGTTTTGCTACTGGTACATTCTTTATCTGTTACTTCAGTATTTGCTGTTCCTTGGCTTACTGATATTGTTTGCCTTTCAGTATCACTACTTGCTCCGTAATATTCTTCTAATGCTTGATTCATTTTGCTTTTCTTGCATGTGGTAAAATCCAAAACATTCAAAAATAATGGTGCAGCTGTTGTATAAAAACTTGGTATCATTTTTATTGTTTTTCCAATAATTTAAAGCGATTAATGCTGCCGTTACGTGAGAACAAGTACCACTTGCAGTGCGCAAACTGCTTTTGAAAGTACAATAAGAAGCAGTATTGTCAAGCTTATTATGATTAAACCGTATCCATACAGTATGTTTTTTTGGATTGTTCGTCGTCTTGTATCTTGATATAATATTTTTTATTTTAATTGTCGATGAAAAATCAAGATGAATATAAGTAGACCACTGTTGTTGAATGTGTTCTAAATATGAATGTACGATTCTTACTAAATACTTACCACTGCATTGCTTAACATCATTCTTGTCGTAGGACGTAATAATACTTGATATATCGCTTGTACTGGCTTTTCTCCAAACAATTGTATTGGCTTCCATGTGCACAACTTCGTTCTCTAATTGTATATCTCTTATCGTATATTGAGCATGTTTAAGAGCGTCACTATTGTCTAATACCAAATTAGAAAAGTAAGCAATGTCAACAACACATAGTACTCTCGTTATTGAACCTATAATAGGTATAAAATCAGTATTTACAACAAGTCCAATAAAATTCCATTGTTTTAATCTTCCAAAGTCTCGTTCAACAGCATTACGAACTCTAGTTATACACCTTGTTTGATTTGATTTTACAGTTGATAGCTGTGTTTCACCTTTACATATGGAATCAAGGGTAAATAAATCCAATTTTTCTTTACATCTTGCAAAACCTCTGTCACCGATGAACATATCATTCTTGGAGAATATTGCATGAAGCTGTTAATTTTGAGCAAATAAATCTTTGTGTTCATAATCTTCTACTTTATTATTGCTCAGAGTATTCCATATGAGTTCGTCGTTATTGTATTCGTCTGAGAAATATGGGCTGTATATATCGAACCATTTCCCCTCTAGCAACATAATAGCCATCATTTTTACCAAATTGTCGGCTTTATGCTCGCAATAACTTTTCTTTTAGTTATTAAAAATTTCAAGGCTTTTTAACATACACATGTGTAGAATCTATCATAGCAGCAGTATTCAATAACAGTACTTTCATCCATTCTGGAGAATGGTTGTAAATAATATCATGTCGTTGAAAAGCTTGAGATCCAATATACAATGTTACGAAAATTTCCGACATTTTCTTGACAATTTCATGAAATATCTATGATATTCTTGGTTGAGTTAGTCTAAATAAAGTACCTGCAAATATCTGTCTAACTCCACGAAACATAGTGGTAAAAATATGACAACATTTTGGCTCGAGGAGTTAATTATTGATGCTATTGTCAGTATCTGTGCTTGGAAAATCTGCAAAACACTTTACATTGATTTTCCTTTATATATTCAAACTTGTCAAGTAACAATGCTCTTTTATCGTTGAGTTTCATTTTCTTTGATAACAGACTAGATATTGATGAATCTTTGATATCGGTAATCCATTGAAAAATATCAAGCACAAGGCAATCTGAATACAAACTATAATGATGTCGCAAAACTATATGATAGTCGTCAAAAAAACGGCGTGATGTTTTTGTTTTCATTGTTATAGCTTTTTTATTTCTTGATCTTGATCGCTGTGCAGTAGTGGTGGAGCCAGAAATTTTTTCTGGGAGGGACTGAGCTCCGTTTTCAAGCTGAAAATCAGCACATTTCACTATTTTAATGCTAGATCATCTCAATCCTGGGGAAGGGGGAGAGGGGCTCAGCCGCGCCCTGGCTCCGCCACTACTGTTCAGTACCATCTCGAAACAAACTTGTATTACACCTAATGCACGATCCAGTAGGAAGTGTACACATATAATACTTGACCATAATTTAATATATCAGTTAGAGATAAAATGAGGTAATTGAAAAATGATAATATACTTAAGCAATAGTTCTTTTTATTATGACAGAATTTATCGATAGATATAGATTTTATTCTAAGAATGAATAAACAAATATATATATATATTGTAAAAATTGTAGTTTGGTGTGACTGTGAGTTCAGTTTTATTCAATAACAAGTCGCGTAGATAAGAAGTACGAAGAACAAGAGAGAAAGAGAACGAGAGGTATCGTACACAGAAGAAAAAAGAAGAAGACTAGCGAACTAGTGAATGTAATAGTGAACAACAAAAAAGAAGCGCTGACATGTATATAAATATATATAAGTAAGTTGGAGAATACTAACTATATCATAAACGAGTATATTGGAAAAAGCTCAATATAAAATATGTGATAACACATTGGGAAAAAAACTCAATACGTCATGTTGGTAAAATCCATTATGCGACGCATGAATATTGTCAACACTTGCGAATGTCCTACAACTCTCTACCTGAAGACGTATATTTAGAAAAGAAGAAAATAAAAGAACATTTACATGTAATAAGATGGATTTATAACCTTTTTTTTTTTATCAGTTCATTTTCTTTTTCATTTGACAAATAGTACAAAGAAAGAGAAAATTTCATGGTTTTGGTAGAAATATGGCTAACACAAATTGATTTTAAAATACAAAAAATAATAGAGAATTTATTTTTTTTATCCTTTTAGAAGCACAGAAATTTTCGGACCTATTTGTTTATCGTATCGTATTTATCTTTTCTGTTTTCCTTTGATAGTATTCTGTTAAATAGAACATCGTTTTTCTTAGCTTCCTAGGTGATTGAATCCGGTTACCGTTTCCGAACCGTATACGGCCGTTTCCGTGCCGTATCCTTTCAACAGAGTTTTTTTCAATGGTAAGGATGTAAATTGCACTATTCATCTGTCGGCGAATCAAAGAATTTGCACAAACGTGTTTGAAAGCTTGACACCTGATGTTTATGAAATAAAATGATCATGTGGAATTGATCTTACTCACGGCATAAAAGGCATAATACACTATTTGAATGGCTTATATTTAATCGATCAGTGTTTTATAACGAATGGTCTATATTTTATAACGTATGGTCAGTATACTTTAATCGGTAGAAATAGTTTTTTTGATCAATCCCATGTCAGAAAAATCGCCTCGATTTTGGTGATTAATCGCAAAAAAAATCGAGAAAATCGCCGATTTATCGTGATTTTTATTACCAACCACTATTTAGAGCACATAGCCAATCACACTATCAATCTATGATATTCATAATATTATTATACCATTTTGTTTTGGTGATTAATCACAATTAATCAAAACGACAATCGGCCAATTTTTTCAGTTCCAAGCGTTCTGGGAATATTCTTAATATAACTTATGATGGGTGACTTCTGACATCATATTCAAGTTCAGGAACATCAGCTTGATATACTATGAGGTTTTCATCTAATCATTTTGAGTTCCAAATATTGAGGAGTGAAAACTCGATTTTTATTGGAATTGATAGGGTACAATTTTATGCAAATATTCATCGTTTATCAATCTCGGCGAGTCCTTTTGCATCAATTAGTGAACAGAGAAAACAGCTCTAACTGAGATATTTTCTTACACGAACTCTAAAAGGAATCTGCCAAAAATCGGCAATTAATCGCGATTTATCGTACGATAATTATTTCGATTAATCGCCGAATTTTCAACGATTTTCATGACATGGGTTTAAATCTAATATTTTGTTTAGTAAAAATTAATGTTTTGATCAGTAAATACTTTGAGAAACTCAGAGATTGATTTGAGAAGACCAGTTTTAAGCTCGGGATTTGAGTATGTACCGTGCTATATGTCTTAACGATCGCAAAAACTACCCGAAATCATGTTTCTAGTCTAAATTCTAGTTACTAAAAATGAGAAAAAACGAGTCAAGTTTGGTTTCCAAAACATCATTTGAAACCGAAACCATTAGTCACCAGATACATACGAGAAATTTAAATATATTTTTGAGAAACTTTTCAAGTACAAATAAAACAATATTTTACAAATATATTAAAACCTAGTTTGAACAATGAAAGCATGAAAATTGCTCGACATGAGTTTCATCATTTTTGTATGGGTCTGTCAATTTGAAGTTCTTGGTTCCTTTCACAGTTCCAATATCGTTTATCATTGTTCCAATATCGAGTCGATTCTCAGCTTCCGTTTTTGTAGCCGTGTAACTTTAACTTTCTGACAGCAGCACTTACTTTCACATTCAAGCTCGCTCTTACAGGCAAACTCCACACACTACATCCAATCTCACACCCACAAACTATTAATTTACTACGCAGGAAAGATAGTTTGTGAACACTAAATTTTATATTGATAGTTTCATTTATTTACGGATAATTTTGTACACAATACTGATCAAAACAGTCTTACTGATTGCTTATAATAAAATACTGACCATTTAATTTGTACCCTATTTTAATTCATTCATCTGATTTATATTAGTATATTGAGATTGTTACAGCGCCTAAAACAATTCATGCAGGCTCCATTTATTTACTATGAGACACTGGAATCATCGATCTAAGTTATTTTCATTAACACTTTCGTACTATATCCTCAGTCATCTCTATGATTTCTTCTTTGCTATTACGAACACAGTACTTAACTTTTCAATTTGTCTATCAAGATAGGTAATAGTCTTTGTCAAAACACTTAAAAACTGATTTTAATATCTCAACTTGTACGACCGTAACGCAATGATGCAGCTGGATTTTTTGTGTCCTGTTGTTTTCCTATAGATAGAGTTATAAGAAGATAAAATTTCATATTGATACTGTGCCTCATGCAACAGTTATCCTATTCTGCGATTTTGAAACTTACCGAATCATTTCCGCCAATTACAGAATCGAATTTTATAAAACATTCCTATGGCTTACTACGAGGCGATCACTCCTGTTCAAAAAACCGATTCCAGGCAGAAATTCTAGAATCGAAATCGCTGCGGATTTGATAGAATTCCTAATAATTCCGTGGCAGAATTGAATGTTTGACCAAAGGTAATCGGCTCGTCATAAGTCACAAATATACTAATTCAGGAATTAGACGAAATCGGTGAGAATTCCCAGAGTTCAGAAATTACTTTCTGCCTTCCCCCTCATGTTTGATTACATGCTTGAAGAATAGTCTCTGAAACAGTAAAGCAATTGCCGAACAGAATTCCGGAACCGAAGTCACTGAGAATTGAACTGAATTTCTACAAATTCCGAGAATTCTCACCGATTCTGACCAACTTCGCAATTCCTTTCTTTCCTCCTCTCATATTCGATTATGTGTTTAGAGATTAGTCTCAGAAGGAGGAAGCAATTCTCGAAGGAAATTCCGGAATTGAACTATATTGTGATAGAATTCGGATCCGGAAGTGATGGAATTGATTCCGTAATGTTCAACATTGCAGAATAGGATGACTGCTCAAAAGATGCGCTTATTGTAACAATAAGGAAGCAGATTTTCGATCCAACATCGAGTGCTTTATTTGCAGACTGTTCTTTTGTTTAAAAGAGGAAAAAAATTGTTTTTTCGATTTTCATAAGAATTTTATGTAGCCACTTCGAGTTAAAATACAATGAAAAGGTTGAAAAATCCTTTTTCATTAAAAAAAATGGGTACTCAAAGGGTTAAACAACAGTTTTTTAAATTTCATTTTTCAGTCAAATTCAGGTTTAACTTTAAAGTTTTAGGGTTGTGGATAAAAGTAAAATGAATTGTTAATATGTCTTGATTGGTTTATAGGATAAGTTAATGTTTTCTGGTTAAACAAACAATTTCATGTTAAGATCAGTTCCTTGATCGAATTGGATCGCTTCTACATGCAAGACACCACCAGCAACGTAAGCACCCGCATTAGCCATTGAAACTACATCGATTACATGCACACCAGGTGCCGCATAAACAATATCATTTTTACTGCATCGAAACCTCTGTCTTGCAGTTTGACCATTTGCAAACCAAGCTGCTCCGTCTAGTGCATATGCATTCTGCATGTTTGAACTAAAAGTATTACCAAGAATTATATGATTATCAATGCGTGTACGTAAGTATAATGAACCCCCAGGTGCATCGATTCCACAGAGAGCATGAAAGGAGATTTTGTATAGAATCGGTTTCGAATGGCTGAACGAGAGAACAGGACCGGGTATTTGAACCAGGGTATATAGGCTACTGACATTGAATGCAATTGGTGATTGTTCTCTCATATAGAATTTAGGAGTATAGTAATTATTATACGATTTCAACGAAGGACTATCAATATAAATGATTTTATTGACCGAATCGGCAGCGAATGTAAAAGAGAAAAAAACAGTGACGAAAATAAAGCGAGTCATTCTAGCTTCGACAGTTATTCGTTTAAAACAATTAAGAATTCTATTCTGATATATAGGGTGTCCCATAAGTCACTGAAGAACCTTCAAGATGAATTTATTTCTTATCTTTAGATAAGTCTAATCCAATGTTTTACTATAGATAGTATAATTCGAATCGTAGACATATCAAATGGTTCTGCAAATAAATTAAACAATCTACTATCCAAAATAAAAACATTTGATTAAGCTAATCTAAAGATAAGAAATTAATTCATTTTGAAAGTTGATCCATTTTCTGAAAGCAAGGTTTATATGGCGTTTAAACGTCAGCTAAAATGCAAAACAGTTTGTCTGTCCGTTCAAGCTTATTAGAATTCAGCATTCTATCTTACGAGAAAAATCCACTGACAGTTTGGCGGCAAGCTCGACCACAGAATAGTGAGAAACGAAGAGTTCGAATCCGAGGTTAGTTTTAATGCATCTAAAGTCGAAATGGCTAGATTAAAATCTTATGATAATCATAAAAATAACTTTTTCCTTCTTTTAAACAAACTACCAATTTGCAAGTAAAGCACTCGATGTTAGATTGAACTTCTACTTCCTTAGTGCTACAATAAGCACATCTTCTTTTTGTAGTTTTCAGAGGGAAATGCATTTCGTTGTCAAAATTAAGGATAGTTTTTGATGATGCTAGTTTAGACTTCTTTTCTGAAGTAGATCGTCCACGATTTATTCTTTTACTACTGGAGCAGAGAGATTTCGCCACGGAAATTATATAGTTTAGCTATGCTATTTTTTATCTTGAGCTAACTGATTGTAGCAAATAAATGAGTTGGAAATAGATGCATTTAGAAAATAAATGAAAATTCGAAGCCAGTTTCTTTTGAACTGTCGATTGAGACTGTAATAGGATATTCTTTGGTTGAGCCAATCAACTCTATGCGCAAACTAGTTACAATCTTTTATTGTTTGCGGACAGTTGGTTGTAACTGGTTGATCATTTTTCAACCAACGCGAAATCGAAACAACTTCGTTGTCTTAATAATAACTTGAAGCTAAAAAAACATATTTGATATCCATCCAAATGAAGACAATGCTGTTCGGTATAATGATTGTCTTGTAATTTCCTTGTTCCATTTTATTTTTTCTAACAAAATCTGACGGAATACCTGCCCATCTGATCTAATCGTTGTAGTGGTCTTTATGTTCTGTAACTTTAGTTTTTCTAATAATCTCAAAGAAGTGAAAAAGTTATCAAAATATGGATGTTTTCCTTCAAAATTATGATCAGAAGTAAGATTGAAAATAACACATTCACTTAAAAGTATTTCTTTATCACGGACGGCTTCTTTTCCTAAATATATTCAATAGTTGAATAAGTAATCAATGACTAAAACACGTACATACCTAGTTTTATAGCCTCTTTTTATCGATTTTACGAGTGAATATTGCTTGAAGCCTGATCTTCTCTTAAACTTTATCATGCTTTCGTCGATTGTATCATAGTGACCAAAGTTATAATTTTTCTGGAAATTTCTTCGTAAAATTTCAATAAAACTCTAAACTTTGTAAATTTTACTATAGCTTTTAGGTTCTTGTTTTGGTTCCAATAAATTATCCGCCAAAACATAAATTATAAAATATATGTAGAAAACCGTTCCTTGACATAATTGAAGAGATAAATGTATTATGAAATACCATATCTTTACTCTAATACAGTTTCAGATTCGGCAAGTCGTTAATACCCATCAGACTAATCAACTTGAGAAATGACTCAATCTCTTTCTTGCTCACATCCTTCCAATTATTGATTTTTCTCTGATTATTACTTGATTTCTTTTCGCTTCCATAAGCTTTTGTTTGATCAGTAATTAGGTTTAAAATTTCTTCAGTAAAAAAACTTCTAAAGACTGAAATTAGAGTTCATTCTTTGAGAGAGACTAAGGTATGGCCACCATTCGCGACATAACTTTCATTCATTAATTTCACATATCTCCTCTGCATACATATAAGAATCTTCATCAGAAAATTCCGGTTCATCTAAGTTATCAATCAGTTCAACGTAATCGAATTCGAAGTCACTCTCTCTGCTATCATCATCACTCATACATAAATCACAGAACTCATCATCAACTTCATTATTTCCATTGAATAATACCATTTGTTTAGTTTTATTTATAAAAATGATGTAAAGAAATGAAGAGTATAGACATGAAATATAAATGATATGCTTTGAAAATTCAAGAATAACGTAAATTCGTCATTGAAAACAAGGAGATAATATATACCAATTTTGTAGAAATAAAGAATATTCTCAAAAAAAATAGGGAGAAAGAGAGAGATCATGACGTTACTATACATTAGCAGAAAGAACGAAGGATATTCGAAACGAAACTATATGAGAGAAGAAAAGAAAAAGTACAATATCATAAATACAGTTAAGGTCGAATAAATGAGGAAAAAAACCGAAGATTGATTTTTCGTATTTGTTATTATGAAATCGATTCAATATAAACTTTTTTACAATAAATGGATAAAAACACGTGAGCTTTCGAATCTATAGTAGATTCATCATCAGACCAACTATTTGGAGTGGCATTATCACCTTTTCTTTTTCCAATAACGACATTACTCATACCTACAAGTATTTAATGGACAATTCCAACGAAATAATAATAATGTTTTTGCAAAGGAAAAAGGTGGTAGTGTCAGTTTAATAAATAGTTCGTCTGATGATAAATCTGCTATAGATTCGAAAATTTACGTGTTTTTATCCATTTATTATAAAAAATATCCATGTATTGTAACAAATTTCGTATTTCATCGATTTCATAATAACAAATACAAAAAATCAATCTTTCGTTTTTCGCTGTATTTATTCGATCTTATTTTAGACTATAATGCTCAATTTATCTACTAATTATAAATACGGTTGTGTATGACCTAAATAACCTCATATATTTACTAGTTTAATATAAACTAAAGACCTTTTCTCTACTAAAAAATAGGTCGGACAACGTATGTCCCACGATCCTCAAATGGTTAAAACTACTAATGTAGTTTTACGCAATAAAATACCTATTGTTTCAATTACCAAATTGATTTTAGTTACATTATATCAAGTTGAAGAGTTAGATGAACTAATTGTTTTATTTCTAAGTTATATTATGTCATTTAAAATTATATGTATGCCATTATCTGATGATAATAGATACACTATAAACTAGAAAATAAGTTATAGAGTTATGTAAAAGATATTCAAAACATTAACAATAATAAATTTAATTTTCGAATTAGAAAAACGAAAGTAAATTATATGAACATTCTTAGTATTTCAGATTCTATCTAGCGATTTGAATATTTTCTATAAATTTAAAAATATACTAAAACCTTCTGTTTCGTAGAGAAAATCTCTTCAATAAAATAAATGATAAAGACACTTATATAAGTGCTAAATAAAAATATAAAAAATACTAAATTGATTTTTTCTAAGTCAAATTTGTATTTGTTCAAAAAACAAATCCAGTACTATAATTGAAAAGATTGAACTCTGCGTTAATTTATGGTCTATTAGTAACAAAAATATTTGTTAAATTAGATAATTAATAAATAAGGAGAAATTCTTTTATTTATAATTGCGCGTATTTGTTTAAAAATAAATAAAACTCTGAGAGGTCAAATCTCGACGTCGCGAAAACGAGATTTTCTCTGGTGAAAGACGAATTGGTTTTTTCTTAATCTCATCTTTGTATAATTGTTTTTTGTAAATTGTGCACCTTTTCACAATGCATCATATGGGATATTTTATTTTCTTAATACAATCTATTACGCAATAATAGAATGGAATGCAACAATCACAAACCTATTATAATCTGATGCTACTAAGCATTTTTCAATAAGAATAGTTCTTATCAAGATTTTATTTTTATCATATTACGTGAATAATGGTCAAATAGCATAGAAAAATAGAGCAAAAGACGCTTCATCTTTTCATAAGAAAGAAAACTTCTCCATGCTTTCCATACGAAAATAATATGTGTAGGCCACTAGTTTTTAGTATAATTTAAGTAATGAAAATTACTTGGCACTTACATAGTTACCTTAAATTAACAGAGATTTAATCCTTTTATTAGAATATTAAAATTTGAAGATTAAATAAGACATCTAAATTTATCTTCTGAGTAACTACGTATTTATGATACCGATGAAGAAGCATAAATAATAAGAAAAGAAGACAAAAATTCATTTTAACGAAGAAAACAATGTTAGAAAACTAAAAAACTCCTGAAGACAATGACATACATGAACACTACGTTACTTTTCTTGTCTCCAATAGTTCTTCACCAACCTAGATGGATTTAAATATGTCTTATCAAAATTATTATTGCTTTCAACAAACGAAAAATGTATGAGACAAATAATATGTTTTATTCTTTTTGCTAAGTTACTGTTTATTCTATTAAAAGAACATTTTTACTATTTAATTTTCGTGTATATATATATATATTCAGAAATACCATTAACTATATTCTTCATTTGCATTCTTATTATGCACTTATTAGAAATAGAATCTATTAAAGTTCCAACATAGACTAAAATTTATTATTAGATAATATTATAAAGAAAAAATAAATTATAAATAGTAAAAATTATTCTATTATCTTTTTCATATGGAATAATGTTTGCCAACAATTATATATCAATAACGAACAAGATCGTTCGATAAATGTGATATAGTATAGATAGCAATGAAGCAAAACACTACTTGTTATTTGCACTTCTCATCGTCCATATTATCTTATCTTTTCTCTTTCTTCATAATAGCAAGACAATCATTTTTGTTATTCATACTCTACTAAAATAAAAACATTAATCAAGAAAAATGTTACTTCGATCATTTTATCCACATTCGAAACAAGTATTTATAAACAAATTATTTTATTTAAATATTAGTCATAAAAAAAAAATAATTTCTTTATAGATAATTCGAACAGCATCAACAAATCGAAAAGCAATTGGTGAATTTTTTTCTGAACATCTTTCATTTCCTTTTCTTCAATATAAAGAACATTTACATGTTGCTCGTGCTGAAAAGCAATTTATCTATGATACAGCTGGAAAACGTTATTTAGATTTTTTTGCGGGTATTGTCACTGTTGGTATTGGTCATTGTCATCCACGATTGATTGAAGCAGCAACAAAACAAATGAGTAAATATTGGCATTTATCAACATATTATTTACAAGATACTGTACGTGATTATGCGGAAAATTTATTAGAACATTTTAAAGATGACAAACATTTATCAGTAAGAATTAATTGACATAAATGATATGAACTATTGAATTTGGTTTTTTTTTTAAATAGGTTTGCTTATTTGTCAATAGTGGTTCAGAAGCGAATGATTTAGCATTACATTTAGCCAAAGAATATACAAAACAAGCCGATGTTATTACACTCAGGTTTAAAAAAAAATGAATAAAATAAATAAATGAAAATTCTTTTCATATAGAAATTCTTATCATGGTGTCGTTCAATCGACTGTATGTTTGACCAATATTGCTGGGTAAATTTATTTTTTCATTTATATTCAACAAAGCAGTTTTTTTTTTCTTAGATTTAAACGACCATATTTAACAGGCAGTCGAGTTGCTATGAATCCTGATCCATATCGTGGTATATGGGGTGGTCGATATTGTCGAGATTCACCAATTCAAACAACACGTTCATGTAATTGTCAAAAAGATCATTGTCAAGCATCTGATCGATATGTTGAACAATTAGAAGAAGTATTAAATTATGAAGTTCATAAGAAGAAAGTAGCTGGAATGTGGATTGAATCAATTCAGGTTTTTTTAATTTATTTTATAAATTAAAACAATAAAAAAATAATTAAATTCATCTAATTAGGGATATGGTGGTGCAGTACAATATCCAAAGAATTATGTAAAACGAGCTACAGAACTTGTACAACAAAATGGTGGATTATATATTGCAGATGAAGTTAGATTAAAAATGATAATATTTTGTGTAAATGTTTTTTATTATTAGGTCCAGAGTGGATTTGGTCGAACAGGAACACATTTTTGGGGTTATCAAGCACATGGAGCTAAGCCTGATATAGGTAAATGATATATGAAATAGAATTTATTTAATTTAATGTTTATTTGTCTTTAGTTGTAATGGCTAAAGCAATAGCAAATGGTTTTCCTTTTGCAGCGATTGTAACTCGACCTGAAATAGCTAAAATTGTTGGAAGTTATTTTAATACCTATGGTGGAAATCCTATTGGTTGTGCTGTTGCATCAGCTGTACTTGATGTTATAAAAGAAGAAAAATTACAAGACAATGCTCATAAAGTAGGTACACATTTATTACAGCGTTTAGCAAAATTACAAAATCAATTACCTAATGTTATTGGTGATGTTCGTGGAAAAGGTTTATTTATTGGAATGGAAATGGTTACAGATAAAGTATAACAACAAAATTTACAAAAAATAAAATAAAATAAATATTTAATTTTGTTTTCTTTTTTGATTAAAATAGGAATCACAAAAACATTTACCAGTAGAAAAAATGAATGCAATATTAAATCGTTGTCGTGATAATGGTTTATTGTTAGGAAAGGGTGGTAATTTTGGAAATGTTTTTCGTATAAAACCACCAATGTGTATTACAATGGAAGATGCAGATTTTGCCGTTGACGTACTTGAAGATGCTATTCGAAAAGAACTTTAAAAATAAACAATTTTTGTTTTTTCAATTTAAATTATTTATATTAGAAGTTTGATTAAAAATATTCTTATTTACAATAGATTTTATGATTTGTCTTATTATTTGTAAGAAATTTTATTAGATATCTTCATATAAATAAAAAACTATTGAAATATTTAGAATTTTAACCTAATTTTTATTTTTCATCTATATTCTTAAAAGATAAAAGTAATTTTCTTTATGATATAAAGATAACGATTACATCTTCTGTTGTTTCTTTCAATGCCATTGTGCTTGACATTATTGATAAGAAGCTTTTAGTTTTTTTTAGCATATACTTGCTTTACAGACAAACAACTCGCAAAAAAGATAATAAAATAACGAGCAACAACGACAGTATACGCTATATAATTACCACACAACAAAAAAAGTCTTATTCTTCATCTTCTATTTTCAATTAAATAAGAAAAGAAATAAAAATAGATAGATGTCATTAGATGATACTTTCAATATAATAATTCATTATAAATTTAACTATAAATATAAATTTATTGTCGATATTTTATTTCAAAACTAATACCACATATATTCATTATGAACCAATATTAATCGTAGTTAAATACAAGTATAATTATATTCATTAGATATCTATACATTATAGATTTATTCATATATGAAAAGAATGAAAGAAAAATAGTATATATGAAAAGAACGTGATATTATTAAATAAAAAGAATTTTCATACAGTCCAATGAGAAAGAATTTTATATGACGTCAACCATGGCTATATAATAAATATAAGAAGTGAAGTGATAGATTACTGTAAACGAAAAAATAAACAAACATAATTGTTTTATATATTAGAATGTTGGTCAATTTAACTTTGATATTAACTATTAGCAATTTATTTTTACTGGTAATTGCAAAGAATAATGGAACATTAATAAGTAGGATGAGAAGAAAATAGAACTATATTAGATAAAAAAAAAGAATTTTATCATATCTTCTACTTAGATTCTATGCATATATCAATAAATTCTTCAAAATCTTTTCGTTCCTGTACAACATATTCTGATATTCCTTTAACAGATCTAATTACAGCAAATATTAAAACTTTAGCAGAAGATTTATCAACATGTCGTTATTCATCATTTGATCTTGTTCGTTGGTATTTAACTCGTATTGATGCTGTTAATCGAAAAGGTTCTCATCCACTTAATGCTATTATTGAAACAAATCCTGATGCACTGAATATTGCTAAGACACTTGATCAAGAACGACAAATAAATGGTTCAAGATCATTGCTTCATGGAATTCCTATTCTAATTAAAGATAATATAGCAACAAATGATAAAATGGAAACAACAGCTGGTAGTTTAGCACTTCTTGGTTCTCGTGTACCTCGAGATGCATTTATTGTAAAAAAATTAAGAGAAGCAGGTGCTATCATTTTTGGTAAAACATCATTAACAGAATGGGGTAATTTTAAATCAAAAAATGTAACAAGAGGAGGATGGTCAGCACGAGGTGGTTTAAGTAGGTAAATTATTATAACGAAACAAAAACAAAAAATTTTATTTCAAAAATAATATTTGATATTTTTTAGTTCAGCTTATGTCGCTGATGGAGATCCATCTGGAAGTAGTAGTGGATCAGCTATTGCTACCAGTGCTGGTTTATGTGCAGCAGCTATAGGAACCGAAACTGCTGGAAGTATTGTTCAACCATCAAGTTTTGCAAATATTGTAGGTCTTAAACCAACTGTTGGTCTAACTTCACGTTCAGGTATTATTCCAATCTCATATGATCATGATACAGTTGGACCTATGGGTAAAACCGTTGAAGATGTTGCTCTTCTACTTGGTATATTCATTAAATTACTTTGATAATTAATTAAAAATAAAACAATTTTGTTTAGAAGTGATACAAGGTGTTGATAGTCGAGATAATGCAACACAACGAGCAGAAATTATTCGTCATCAAAATTATACACAATTTTTACTTGGTGTTGAAGGACTTCGACATATTCGATTAGGTGTTGTACGTCAGGGTAATTTTGAATTATTTGTTTTAATAAAATATAAATCTAATACTATTTAATAGGAGTTAATATATCAAATGAAAGACAAAATGGAGTACGTAAAGCTATTGAATTAATGCGTTTTCATGGTGCATATATTATAGATCCAGTTAATGTAACTGGTATTAATGATACAATTATAAAAAAATATTTCCTAGATCTTTTTACTTATAATTTTCGTCGAGATATATCAAATTATTTATCTGAACTTAAGAATACTACTATGAGATCATTAAAGGATCTTATTCAATTTAATATTAAACATGCTAATACAGAATTTCATCCTAAATATTTACCAGATCAAACTATGTTTATCTCTAGTGAAAATCAAACAAATATGACAGCTAATGATTATGCAGTTTTATATAATAAATCTCGGCAACTCGCTGGACGATATGGAATTGATGCAACGTATGTTATTTTATATCAATTAATTAAACATTCTTATTTTTTTATAGATTAATTCAATACAAGTTAGATGCACTTATTATACCTGATGTTGATCATGATATTACTGATATGGCTTCACTTGCTGGTTATCCATTAATTGTTGTTCCATTAGGTTTTAATCAATCAAATAATGAACCTTATGGTTTAATGTTTGTAGGAACTGCATGGTCAGAATCAATACTTTTACGAATAGCACATGGATTTGAACAAGCATTACCTATTCGAAATACCATTCGACCGAAATATGCTGAACAAAATTAATCTATTCTTTAATTTCTATTTAATATAATTGAACTTTTAAAAAGATTTGAATTATTTAAAAAAAACATGTTTTTCTTTTTTCTTATAGCGGAAGTATAAACAATAAGACTACACATTAAATAGTCAGTATTTTGTTGTAAATGATCAGTATAATTTCTTGATCAGTATTGTGTACAAAAGTATCAGTCAATAAATCAAGTTATCAGTATTGATAACAGTACTTTAATCATCACTATCTGCCAGTCTAGGAAGAAACTCATTTCACATTAGACATTGACATAGTGACACCGAAGGATCATATTTTTGTATCACATTTATCACAATGCAACCATAGGATTTGATAAACATATCAACAGAACACGAAGAGTTTAAATCAAAATCAAACTCTAGAGCTTGATACGAATTGTTACAAACAATGAAAAGAACACAATTTTCTCTAAATATATATTCATCACATAATTCGATTTTTAGTTCGAATATAAATAAAGCTCGAAGAATTTGATCTCACTTAGAAAACAAATAAATGTTTTTGAACCAATACTTTGTCCTATGACTGAAGAGAAGATCATATGAAAAAACATAAATGCGTTTGCTTGTTTGTTTGTAGCAAGGTAAAAAACATGGCTTCAAAGCTACTACGTATGTATCCACGCGTCCTCATGTCCTACAATATGAAGGTAACTCTAGGTGTTCAAATCCTGCTATACGGAGGTACTCATAGGTCCTCACAGGCTACTATAAGGGGATTCCCATATTTGCTCATCGACAACTAGACGAAGGTACCCATATGTTTTCTTGAGCTACTACATAGGGATACTCACAGGTCCTCAAGTCCTATATAGGAAGGATATCCTTAGATCCTCAGATGCTATATAATAGAGATGCACACAGGTACTACAATCCTATGCAATAGAGTTGCTCCTAAGTCATCAAATCAAGAAGAAACACAGGTATTGGGATGGAGTGTTAAAGAAACCGTTTGTAGGGCCGTCAGTATTGGCACTATTGTAAGGTTGAAATATGAGGTTGTTCGGGCTGATTGAAGGTTATCATAGATATGCTATAATGCGCCTCGAACGCCATGATATTTTACCATTACTATAATGGAGAAACAGGAGAGTGGGGAGGAGGTTATAGAAAGCGTTTGTTAGGCCGTCAATATTGCCACTATTGTAAGGATGAAACATGAGGTTGTTTGGGCCGATTGAGGGTTATCATAGATATGCTATAATGTGCCTCGAACACCATAATGTTTTACCGATTCAATAGTGGAAAAACAGGGCAGTGGAGAGGAAGTTATAGAAATCGTTTGTTGGGAGCATCATGGCTATCATGGCTATCATATCATATATTATATTTTAAGAAATAATAACAACTTTCACATATTCATCTCTATTATCAATGGCAATATCTGAAGAAGAATGATCCGTTTCTTAACTTACCTCAATGATATCAAGAGAATCTTACAAAAAAGGATAAATCATCATCAACATCAATGATGAACAGATGAACAAAAAGAAATTTATTTTCATTAGTTAAATAAATAACATCATGAGAACTCATTGAATCTTTAAGAAGAACTGAAACTTCGAAATGAAGTCAAAAAAGAAAGTTTCCCGCTAAAAACTATTATTATCTCTGTGAAACAGATTGGCGATCTGACTAGTTTTCAAAATAATTAATTTTTTTTTCAAATTTTTCCTTCGTCAGAATTCTGAATTAAGAAAATGTTCCACTAGACGCGCTTTATCTCAAGTTTTTGATGAGAATAACGTCTACAATATCAGTTATGTAAGTGTCATTTAACACATTCTTGAGCTTATTTTTACCATAACATGTTCAGCATAAAGACAAATTAAGAAGCATGACTTATTACATTCTTAATGAAATTTATCACAAGATACAACAAAAAAATAGCACAGAAGCAAAATACCACAAAAAAATCTTTTTTGTCGTTTTTCAATGGTTCATGTGGTTACGAGAGCATGTTTTTCCTTGACATGTGTTAGAATTTTTGTGATTGACCTGACCGCATTCAGTACAAGTCAGAAAAAGTGTAATGTCATCATCAATACTAGAACTATGGCCACGATCGTTCCAAGTAGGATAAGAATTTGCTGAATTGTTATGACCAGCCTTAATATCTTGATTGACATTAATGATATCAGAATTGAAATAACTACCAAGTCGAGGAGAAGCAAAACCACTGGAATAAGAAGAACGAGCAGGAGCTGAAGGATGTGCGCGAGCAGAATAAGTATTACGATGGTCAGCAGTACCAAAACCGGAATCGTTTTTATTTAAATCAACATTAGTATCGTAAGCAGAACGACAATCATTTGGATTATTATTAAAATATCGTGTATGTAAATCAGGGTAACCACTGGCATTATTAGTACGATGTTCAAAACCAGTACGATTCAATGGATCAGTATTCACTGATATATTATTACTGGAGCCAGTTATTGTCGGATTTACTATGATGCCTGAATTCAACGTTAACTCGTTTGTTGTTGGTTGACAAAACTAAAAATCAAAAATAAAATCTTGTTACTACTACAAATGGAAAATACAAGGTTGAAAATATTTTTCAACTCAAAAACTATCGAAAATATTCTATAACAGAAGCTAAATCATGTGAATAATATCTATGAAAGGATAATATATCTAAGTCGAATTGATCTACTCGAAGAGTCGTCTTAATTGTTAACGGATCTTTTTGTCATTCTTCGATAAGAATCCAACAATAGAAAGTTGAAAAATTACTCATAACTTTCAGAATCTAATTTAGAGTAAAATGTGTAATCTTTTCAGAATTATTGTTTGAATGCATATATTTTTAAGAAAGTATAGTTGCGTATTGTGCCATATCATTTTTATGGTAGATATTAGAGACTTGATAATGCCACTATCAAGATATTTCTCAAGAAATTATAAGTATAAAAAAAGATATAGTCGAATCAATTTTCTTACCGTTATATGAAAGTGAATATTCATATTGTATGAGAGGATATTTTTCTTCTGAAGCTAATATTACATCGACGTATATATATATGTAGACGTGACAAGCGAAATAAATACAGTATAATAAGAAAAAAAATATGAAGATGATTGCTCTTTTTCTGCTCGTCATGTTTTAATATGGACACTTGTCTAGGCGAAAAGATTGACTAAAGATGGTGATTAATTTTATGTTTATTACATGATACACATTGTATATGAAGCAGAAAAGAGGTGGACACGGTGTAGCATTGACCTTATGACCCCTCTTCCATCAAGCTCGTTACCGACGTATCTTTTCGTTGAAAAAACAATACTAATAAAAAAAATTTTACTTACTAAATTTGATAATAATATTTTAAAATTTTTCATTAGAATCTAAATGCAATAAGATAACATCAAATAATATTTTGAATTGTAGCATACTTCAAAATCTTCTAATGAATACATTCGTATGCAACCTAATGCATTCATTGAATTTGGATCTGCGTTTAAAAACCATTTGAACTAAATAAATAAAAGGACTAATGTATTTTACACGAATTTTGTGATTTTACGTACGAATGGCTGAGCAGAATGTGGAATCTTTATTATATATGTATCGTTCACCATCCCACGGGCAAATTCTGTAAAGATCAATTTTGTGTTCATGAAAAAATTATTGATATTTTCATTTTGTTGTTGGATCATATTTTGAATATCATAATAATCCGCTACAAAAAATAAAAATATTACAATAATATGTAGTGTACTTTATGCAGCTATTCACTTACCCACACCAAGCCAAAATATATTTGCATTATCTTTTACAATTACGAATATACGAAATGTTTTGAAATCAAGGTCAATATACAGCACATTGTTTAAATATAGTAATTTAAATATTGCATTAGACATTCTTGAAATAGAAAATTACTTTTCGGTTATTTGGTTAGTAAGTCGTGTAAATGATAATTATCTAAATATTCGCTATTACTGTCATATCATACGACAGTATAGATTATTTACTTTATCACTTAGGTTAACGGTTTGACTATCTATATCAAAGAAACGAAAAAAAGAAAATGTTTATGTATAATGATGTGAATATAAAAGAATTTTTGTTTAATCCAATTAGAATGAAACTGTGGGATATATGGACCTCGATTAAATGATGATTATCAATAAGGCATAGTACACTATTATAAAAACACCAATAAACAAGCAGAACTATCTGATGTTAAACTGTCGATCGAATTAATTTTGGTCAGTTTATTTTTTATTACTAGTTGTCATGAGTCATAGAATATCGACAAATAAGATGAGAAGGAAAAAAAACAATTTTATCATATCTTTCACATAGATTCTATAGATACATCAATAAATTCTTCAAAATCTTTTCATTCTTCTTTAACGTTATCTCATATCCCTTTAATAGATCGAATTACAACAACTATTAAAACTTTAGCAAAAGATTTATCAGAATGTCGTTATTCATTATCTGATCTTGTTCCTTGGTGTTTAACTTATACTGGTGCTATTAATTGATATTTAATAAAGTACAAGTTCAATATTATTTTATAAGAATTCTATTAAAAAATGAACAAGAAGATGATATACGCCAAACTATTGAATTAATGTATTTTTACAGTACAAATATCATCGATCCAATTGTTGTAATTGTTGTTGGCGATAAAAGTGTAACCAATCATTTAATAGATCTTTTATCGTTATAACCTACGTCAAGATATATCAAATTATTTATATGGAATTAAGATTATTACACATCAAAATATATTTATCTCTAGTAAAAATCAAACAAATATGACAGCTAATGATTATGCAGTTCTATATAATAAATCTCGACAATTCGTTGGACAATATGGAATCGATGCAACGTATGTTATTTTATATAAATTAATTAAATATTCTTCTTTTTCATAGGGTTATTCATTAATTGTTGTTCCATTAGATTTCAATCGATCAAATAATGAACTTTATGATTTAATGTTTGTAAGAACTGCATGGTCAGAATCCATACTTTTACGAATAGCACATGGATTTGAACAAACATTACCTATTCGATTAAGATATGTTGAATAAAATCAATCTATTCTTTAATTTCTATTTAACATAATTGAACTTTTAAAGATATTTAAATCATTTTTTTTTAAAGAAAACATGTTTTTCTTTTTTCTCATAGCAGAAGTATAAATAATAATAATAATAATAATAGTAATAATAAAAATGTACACACCAACATTGAACTTTCACTCTTTCATACACACACTCTATTCTCTGGGCGAACAAATTGAATCGAACCACAGGTAATAACAGCGAAAAATAAACAATTATAAAAGAAAAAAAAAAGAAAAGCAATGTTTATTTGTGAAAGACGCGCGACTCGAATAAAAATATTGTGCGAATAAGAGAATAAAAAAAAAAACAAATCAAGCATGATGAGTCGTGGTATTTTCACAATGTCATTCCCATACGTTTCAATGCTAATAAAGCATTGACCGCTTTCTAAAAGAATTCAAAAGATTAAAATTTTATTGAAATTAAAAATTAAAAGTATATTAACCTGCCAACGTCGTCGTATGACAAATCTTCGTAATTTTTTTGTTGATAATTTTTTTTCAGCTGTTTCTTCATCATTAGGAGTTGATACTAGTTTTGGTCGACGAGTCAACCACGGATGAGTAAGACATTGTTTAGCTTGAAGACGTTTACTATAGAACAAAAAAAATACATATATATAATGAGAAAATTCTTTTATTAAAATATATCTACTCTTTATTTTTAAGAAGTAATTTTGAGATGAAATCTTTTGCCTCATCCGATATATCCGTAAATGCTTCATCTTCAAAATCATAAATAGCTCGATTTATATTTGCATATGTCTCATTATCATTTTCACCCATAAATGGACTTAAACCAGATAATCTAAAAAAAAATAATTATTTATATATTTCTTTTTGTTTTTTATCATTATTTTCTTTTATTTGATTACTTACAAAACATAACAAATTACTCCAACAGACCTGAGAAAAAAGGAATCAAATTAATAACTAAACAATTATTCATTGTTATAGAACATACCACATGTCAGTACCAAATCCAACTCGATCAAAATTAATAACTTCTGGTGCAACAAATTCAGGTGTACCAAATAATACTTTAAGTTGTTTAGTTGGATCAAATTTTCGAGCAAGACCAAAATCAATTATTTTTATTCGATGACCATTACGATTTAAACATAAAATATTCTCCGGCTAAACAAAAAAAAAAAATAAGAAAATTTAATAAAAACTTTTAACTAAAATTAAAAAAAAATATATTAAACCTTCATATCAAGGTGAATAATATTACATGAATGCATAAAATTTACTCCTTCACATATTTGCATCATGTATAATTCACAAAGACGTTCTGTTAATATAAAATCATCATCAATAACACGTTCAAATAATTCTCCACCAGTAATTCTAAAATAAAACAAATAAGAAAAAATTCATATTATAAAAAAAAACAACAACAAATAAAATATTTACAATTCCATAATAAGACAAATATCTCCTTTTGTTTCAAAAGCATCATAAAGTTGTAAAAGTCTTGTATGTTGAAGTGCTTTCATTATTTCAATTTCATTTAATGCTTCAATACGATCTTGTTCTTTATTTATTTGTATAAATTTTGCAGCTAATAAATGTTTTGTTGATTTTTCACGACATTTTTTAACTTCACCAAATTTTCCTCTAAATTTAATTATTAAGAAAAGAAATTTGAAAATTTTTAAATTACCTCCCAAGAAATTCCATAAGTTCATATTCATCTGTAACAGCTTTATTCTTTTTAACTGTAACAATACGTGGGGAAAATGGTGGATCAATATCTAAAATACATATATATATAATTATTTTATTAAGATAATATTATTGTTTTTTTCAGTTACCATCTTCAAGTACAACATCAGAAGATATATGATGACTATGTTGTTGTAAAGCATCAGGTCTAAATAATAAATAGATTATTATTATTTATATAAATTAAATTTTTTTTGTTTAAATAATAAATAGAATAAAATATCTTATTAAAATATGGGTGTATGAATAGTTTTATTAATAGAGAGTAAAGGATTAGTAATATAATTTTACCCATAAAGACGAATAAATGAATCTATTTTATATTTTAATGGTAAATTTGTATTTATTAAAGTTTTTGTTGTTGAATTTTGAGATAAATGTGTATCTGATCGAATAGCATCCGGAGCTGATAATCGACGATATTGATCAAATAGATTAACTTCTGATGAGTAAAGACGTGTTGCTAATGAAGATGCATGTGGTAGTTCAACATCATTATCATGTGTAGATGGTATTGAAGAAATTGTACGAGTAAAAGTAGTTACAGATGGTGGAGGAGGAGAACTAGTTCGTTTAAAAGATGTTGAATTTGAAGTAATATCACGTTGTTTTTGTGTTGAAGCAATTGTAGGAAGTGCAAAATGAGGAGTTGATGGAGAAACAGATGAAGATGAAGAAGAACAAGTTGATTCTGTTGTATTTGAACGTGATAATGCAGCAGAATCATTCATATCAGTATTAATCACAGTTGCCATTGTATGTATAGCAGAATCAGTGTCACTTTCAATGTTTTGTTGAGATTTTGTTTTATTTTGTGACCATGTTTTTACTAAAGAACTTTTTGGGATAACAGGTGGAGGTGTTGATACAGATTTATATGGCCTATCATGATTAGTTATTCGTTCATAGACAATAATTGGTTGTGGTTTATTATTCTTTTTGGAATTTAATGGAATACAATTTGGAGTAGGTTCAACAATAACCACAGGTGAAACTTGAGAAGAATTTTCTTCCCATTTTTTGGTAAAAACACTACGAATTGGAGGAGGAAGAGGTGCTTTGTTATGATTATGATTCATCGATGAAACATTATGAGATTCGAATCGATGAATAATATCAGCTACACGAGAAGAAGATGGTCTTGTTTGTTCAGATGAACGAGGAGGAGGACGTGGTGGTGGAGGTGGTACTGATGGTTCAGCTATTGAGATCAATGATTGTGAAGGATTTAATGTAAACGTAAATGTATTGGGCTTTGATGATGATGATGATGATTGGAGAAAAAATGATGTTAACTTTTTGTTATTGTTACTATTCGTTGTCAAATCGTTCACGGATGTCCACCGTTGTGTGAACGTTGATGATGACATTTTTTCTCTCTCTCTTTTTACTTTTATGTTCAATAGAGAACAGTAAAATTATTATAACTACAACGAATAACTCACCACGTTGAGCAATATCATCAACTATGACGACGACAATAATAATAATAAAATATTACCGAAAAGAAGGAGTACGTAACACGATGCACATGTATATGTATATATATATATATATGTGTGTGTGTGTGTGCGTGTCAACTTCAACCTCACATACGTAGCGTACAAAGGTATAGTCGCTGTTTTATTCGAAGGAGAAATCAACCGTATGCGTAGGTATTGAAGAAAAAAAAAGGAGAGAAGAATAGGAAAAAAAAAGAAAATTCGATAATAATAATAATGATGATTCTTTACAAAAACAGAACATACATAAATGAAACGAAACATTACTAAATAAGACATTATCTTCATAATTTAATTTTATAGATAAAGATTAATCGATTTTTTTTATTTTGATGATATAAAAAGATATATAGTTTAAATTCGAGTATATTATATCTATATCATAACAGCTGATTTTTAATTTATGTGATTCGAAAGATATTTAGTACGTTTATTTATATTTTTTGCTTTTCTTTTTTTTCTTCTTTAATATACACAACATTGGTTTACTCGTATGTGAATCGCTACATATGAGTATGTATGAATATGTCCATCAGCAAAGGTCGTATTATGACGTATAAATTGTACTTCAAGGACAAGTTTTATATATAAAGTGACAACAACAATTGAACAAAATTCATTTATTTGTTTTTTATGTTGAGACATGTTATGATTGTCGTTTTTTTTTCTTAAGTTGATTACGTTGGAGAAGCAAAAATTAGAGAAAAACAATATGCTGGAAAGCATCATATTACATTTATATATAGAAAAAGAACGAGGAGGAAAAGTTGGGTATTGTATGTACATCGACGATAGACAAACGGACATATCTTACAGATGAATTCTCTAAGAACGCGTAAAAACAAATCACATGATTGAAATGTATGCTTGATGACGATTAGTAATCATGGATGTATTGCGAATATTTTTTTTCTTCTCTTTTACTTAGATTGCAAACATTACTTTTCTATTAAATATTTAAGAGCATATATCATAATTCGTACGTTACAGAATTCAAGGTGGCAAATTCATTCAATTTTTGATGCAATTTTCGAAAAGAAAACAGAAAAAAAGAATTTTTTTTCATTCGTTTAAAAAAAGAATATGGTATTTATGGAATTTTATTTGACAAAACTATTTTTCTTACCGTTTTAATGAAGTAGTAGATGCTGTTGTCGGTTCTTTTGGTGTTGGTGTTGTTGTTGTTGTTGTTGTATTTTTATTTGCTGCTGCAGAAGTATTGTCCAATGGTTTTGATAATTGTCTCCTATATAATGGTTGATCTTTTTGATGTTCAATTTGTGCTTCAGTTTTAGGAGTATGTGTAGTTGCATTCGATTGTTTGGCAGGTGGCGTTGGTGAAACAGTTTTTTCAGTTGATACTATGCTAGATTTTTTCTTTGGTACAGGTGATTTTGCTGGTGAAGGTTCTTTTGGTTTTGTAGTGGAATGATTGACATTTGAGGTTAAAGAAGTAGATCGTTCATTATTTTCAGATGTGTTCACAAGACTAGACTTTGACTGAGTTGTTGCAGATTTTTCAGTTATTTTTTTTGTTGGTTCTGGTGTCTTTGTTGAGGTAGAACGATTTGTATTTGTTAAAAATCCATTAGTATTATTATTTGTACGAAAATCACTGATTGTTTTATTTTTTGTTACATTGGATGTTCCTGTCGTTGTTGTTTTCCTTTCAGTTGATGGTGTTAATGATTGTTGTGATGCACCTTTAGGTTTTAATTGTATACCAAATTTACTAGCTACTTTATCTTTATTAAAGGCACCAAGACCTGGTGTTATATTCATCGCTTATTTTAAACTAACAACGACGATTTCATCAGTTGTTGTTGTGTTTGTATATGTCTCTACTTAGAGTATCCTATCTCGTTTTCTCATTGCTCGGAATAGAGCCAAAAAACAAGATGCATTTAGACAAAAAAGCAACGGCAATTCTTTCTTATTGACTACATAGAAAGACGAGAAAAAATATCTTCTTTTCCTTTCGCTCTCATGTGCATACAGGCAAGCACATCGATATCGAACTACTCGTACAAAATAGAAAAATAAGAATAGAAAAGAATGTTAAGAAAGGAGAAAACCTTGGTACTACTACGACTTGCGAATGGCAATGAATGTTATTAATATAATCGTGGTTATGCGACATCAATGCTGATACTTGTTATATTAAATCCTTGTTATTAAAAGAAAAAAAAATACAATAGCAATAGTTTTTCTTTTATTGTTAATAATGATTTTTTTTAGGAAACAAAAGACTTAATTGAATGACTTTTTTTTGTATTATGATAACAATTAAAAATTAGCTTGAATCATCTTTCTTTCTTTTTCCAGATGGCATTTGTCGTGTAGATCCGATATAGAATATATTCTATGTCAGTTTTCTTCTTTTTTTGTCGTTATTTTTTTTTTTGTCTTCTTCAAATAGCCAAATAAGATATATCTATAGTGACATTTATTAATCTTTCCACATAATATATCAGATGAATAATGCCTTTCTTTAACCATAAATTTAATAAACTTCTACTAGATTCAATGTATACTATTATTATTATGAAAGATAAACTAGCACTTTTTATCAATATGATAATGAAATGTTATCCTAGAAATCTTCAATCTTTTGACCTTTGTCTAAAAATATCTATGAAACAATAAATTGAATAAAAAAATTTAAATAAATAAGAGTAGTACTAAATAAATAAAAAATAATTTATATATATATATATACAATAGAAATAACATTAATTTAGTTGAACATATTTTGTTTTTTATTAATGTTTGAACACATGTAAAAAAAAAACAACTGATCACATATTAGTAGTGATCAAAATAAATCCCAGATAAAAACAATATTTAAAGAGAATGAAAGAAAAAAAACAACAAGTATAAATAATAGCTGAAACATACAAATATTCATATTATCTTTCTTTCTCTGTCACTTTCATTCTCATCAAATACAAAAAAAAAAAAAAGAAAACGAGGAAAACTAATGCAATGTAAATATATAAGAATATGTTTATCAACCCGAATAAGTACTACTATCTGTAGTTGTAACTGTTGCTGTTGGTGTTGTATAACTAAAACCTGTTGTTTCAGGATTAGTTGATGTTGGAGTTTGTGGTGTTAAAATAAATGGTACAGCAAAATTTGGTTGAGGATGAGCATGAAAAAAATGTTGAGTTTGTCCATTATTACCTGTTGTTGCAAAAACAAATTGTTGTTGAGGATATGTTTGAGCACCAAGTGGATGTCCAGCAAGGACCGGATGAGGAAATATTGCAGCTGGTTGAAATAAAGGAGTTCCAGGAGGAAAACCAAATGTTGTTGGAGCAAATGGAATCTATTTGATATTAAAAAAACAAAAACAAAAACCAAAAAATGATTAATAGAATTTTAAAGAAAATTAATTATTCAATAAATAGGACATGTGCAGCTGAACTCAACTTTGAGCAAAATAAGTAAGATTAACATGCATAAAAAATTAAATATAAGAAAAAAAAAAATTTTTATTTTTTTTAGAAATAATCTGACAATAGACAAGTAATAGAAGATTGAGATTAATAAATCATTCCTTACTCCTCAAGCAGCTGTAAGATACTGAAAATAATTTTATTTATTCATTGAATGACAAAACAACAAAATAAAATCCTACTAAGAAATTTACCTCGTCAGACTGCTGCTGATGGGTTTGTTGTTCTGGTAAAATATACTGAGGCTGATTGGGATCGATCATCATTATTGATGGAGCGGTGGTATTAGCAACTGAGCTGTACAGCGCATCATAAGTCTCTTTGTATAAATCTTCGAGACATTTTTCCTATGATGAAAATTACAAAACAAATTATCGATTAAGCCATGCGGAGCATTTAAATCACACAAGAAATAGAATAGATGCGTTTTTTATAATTTAATTTTTTGTTTATAATAATAGAAAGAAAAAACCTACATCAGTTCGACGTGATGTTGGTCGAAGAATTGTATAATAAGCACCACGATGATGTGCAATATTAGGTGATGGTTGACTTGGACGAGATGATGATGAAAGAACACCTGTTGGTGTAGGACGATTTAATAATGGTGGACTTGTATTTCCATTTGTAGAAAGACGACCAGTAGCATTTATACATCGACGAATATTTCTATTAATGAATTTTTATTATTTATAAATAAAGTTTAATATTAATGAATTTAATTTTTCGAATACAAACAAAAAAAAAAGCAGAAGAGGAATTAACAAATAAAAATCATACTTTTGTTGAAGAGGATTAACAGCTACAGGAATCATTGTTGTACCATTAGTCATTGGTATTTGTGTTGTATTTGCTGTGGGAATTGTTAAATATGGAATAGCTGTTAAATCAAATGCAGTTGCTGGTCCAAGAGTACCTGCTGGTATTGCAAACTAAAATAAAGAAAAAAAGAAACATTTTTTTTTTTTTTATAAAAATCAACTATTTACTGGTAAATTTGCAGTTAATGGTGATGGACTAACACCACGTGTAAATCTAAAATATTGATTTTTATCAACTGGTTTTGCTAATGTTACTTCAACAATTGATCCATCTAATTCACAACCTAAAAATAATAATTGAAAAAAAAATATATATATTTTTAAATTAAAATTTTCTTATACCATTCATAAGATTCATTGCATGTAAAGCATCATCACGTTGTTTAAAATGAACAAATGCATAATCTTTTAATTTTTTTACACGTTCAATTGAATTTGGTTTAAATCGTTCAAAAACTTCTTTTATTTGTTCTTCTGTTGTACTCATCATTAAATTTCTTACATAAAGTACTCGAACCTAAATATAAAAAAATTTAAAATAAACAAAACAAAAGATATATATATATATTACATTTGCCATAATATCTTCATCGACTTGATTTTCTGGTTCAGCCCAATCAACAGCAATTTGTTGTCCCCATAATTGAATATTTCCTGGTAATAATTTTCTTCTTGCCATTGCTGCTGATCGATGACTTTCATATTCAACAAAAGCAAAACCACGATTTTTTGTTTTATCATTTGCACTTGGATAAACAATAACATCAACAACACCTTCAGTTACTTTACACATTTCTTCAAGTATTTCTTCACGTTTTTTTGTTTTTGGTATACCACCAACAAATAAACGACAATTATCAACTGATTGACATACACCAATTAAATGATTTGAACGTATTTCATAATTATTTAATTCTTTTACACAACGTTTAGCATCATCACGATTTGTATATGTTATAAATGCATAACCACGATTAAAACCTGAAAAATCCATCATTAAACGCATTTCATAAATTTGTCCACAACGTTCAAATAATGGAAATAATTCGGATTCAAAACAATCACGTGGTAATTTACCAACAAATACTTCACAACCACGACTAGGTGGATGACGAGTTGTTGGCCACTCTGGTGGTGGACCTGTTTTTCGTTGACCATTTTCTTGTCGAACAGGATAACCATTATCAGGATTTATACTTGTTATTATTTCATTTGGATGTGTACCAATTATATTTGATGTTTGAAGATGAGAATTTGGTGATTCTTCTTTTAAATTAGGTGAACTATTGTTCATAGTTGATTGTTCATCTAGATTTGATGAAGAAGATTCGAGATCCATTGATTAACTAAAATATATAAATCATGGAGAAATTTACAAAAATATACACCATATGTTCGTGCCTTTTTTTCGATTTAGATTATTCAATTACTATATCATCGATTAATTTTAGATTTTTTAAAATGAAATTTATGATTTTATCATTTAATGTGATGAATTGGATATGTCACATGTTATGAATTAATTCTGTTTTTGAACCCAAAAAAAAATTCTAACATGATCATATCCATTGTAACTGAAAAGCGATTTTTCTTTGAATTTGTTTCTTTTTCAAGTGTATTAACGTTTTGACTTTTATTTGTATTTATTTTGAAGAGAATATACTTTACTATAATTTTTCGTTATGCAGACAATTCTACGACAACGATTTGTTAATATGGAATCATATATTATACACAATCAGTCGAAATTTCTTGCTTACACATATAATCAATTAGAATTAATATATTCTCATTAATAATAGATTATAACTTCTAATGTGATAATTTATCCATCTTACCTATTATTCATTATAATAATCAACATGATAATTGAACAAGTTAATTCTGTATTGAGAAAAAAAAGAATGGAGGATTATTAATCAGAAGGAGGCAATAAAACAAAAGCAAAGGTGCTCTCATATTCTTTCTCTTTTAGTTTTTTTTTTTTTTTCATCGTTTGCCAACATTGAGAGAGATAGAGATAAGGTAGCCTCACTTCTATCAAACAACGATAAAACTAACTCGAAATGTATATACATGATGACATAGTGCAAACAAAAGAAAAGAATAAACGAACATTCCGAAAGCAATTTTCTTCATTTTTACTTGACCGATCTTCAATTTCGATGATAAGGAATATAAAAAAAAAACAAATTAATAATCATTTTTCATTGCATTCATCTTTTATAAAAAAAAAAGTAAAACGCGTGTTGGATGCCACTAACACCTGTTTAATACGAATATCATTTATCTTTTCCTTAACAACAAACAAAAAAAAAAAATCAAATAATAATTTAAAAAAAAAAAGAATGTTCATTTCACACTCTCTATTGTCTAACGGTTCGTATATAATGTTGGTCTAATCTTCAATCGACAATGTAAATGTGTGCACAAATAAAAGAACTTTTATCTTTCTTTCTCTTCTCAGCACGTGTACTTCATCTTTCATTTCACAACTAGTTGACTATCTCGCCTATATACAATATCAACTCAATATAACAACTCACTTCTTTTTATATTGACATTCTCATGTATTCACTAACTTACATTATTTTAAATTTCAAAAATAAATAATAAAACATTATTTTTTTTTCTACCTAAAATAAAGATACTGTTTTGAATTCAATAAGTTTAATTTACATTGACTTTTAACATATCATCAATAAAAATATTTTATTGTTATATGTTTACATGAAAACCAAGTGAACTAATAATTAAAACATTGTATTTTTTATATGCTATCAACAACAAAAAAAAAAAACGAAAGATCTATAATTTCATCATCGTTATGCTTTGGATTTTTTTTTAATCAATAATATTCATTTCTAATCTTCCTTGAAAGAGATAACAAAATGAATAGTTTCTATTTTTCGGTTGAATAAGAATCAAATTAATGAGTATCAATATTAAAATGATTAACCTTTTCAATTTGAATTAGAAGAAAAATACAATAATTTGTTTTATTTAGTATTAAAACAGAATAACTGCAATTTCATAATATGATTATTTTTGATAATGGCAATATGCTGACCTTTTAGTCATTTAAATTTTATATTAAATCATTTCAGTATTTTTAGTTTAGGCAAATGTCTCTATTGATACAATAGAAAACTATAATCATTACAATTTTTATTACTTCTTCTACAAACTGAAATTCAATTAAAAAGTAATTATGATTAATATTTTTCTCAGTTTGAGAAATTTTAAATACATTATTAAATTGATCTTGAATATGTATTATTTATAAAAAAAAAAGAATAACATCCAAAGAAATATAACGTATTCTGTTTGACGCATAATGTTTTTTAACATGTAACACTACTTTTATTAAGTATGTCTGTATTTAATAAGATTCATTTGCGTTTCATCGAGACTATGTAATTAAATACGATGTTCTATCTTTCTTTTCCGATAGTAAAAAACCACAGTTTATCATTGGAACAGTACGCATTGATGAATTAGACAATAAAAGCAACACAATTTTTATATGGAAAAATTTTAAGTTTAAATTATATAACATCTAACAAGTGTCAAACTATCAGTTGATATGATGTCTTAATAAAATATTGGTTTTTAAATAAATGACTATCTTATTAAATGGAATATAATTTTGAAAAAGAAAAGTCATAGTTGAGCGGCCTGTCAACATTGATGAGGTAAATGCGTACGGTAATAGCATTTGCTCCCTTGTGATCTTTGTTTTTTTTGCAAAGCATGCCTCTTGAAGGACGGTTTTTTTTTTTGTTTTGTTTCTTCTAAATTGAGAGTATATCCATAAATAGATAAAAGCGGAAGGAACTTGTCATTATTACTTCAAAAGTTTGTGAATCTCTAATTTTTCTTCATTAAAAAAAACAAACTTTATAATGAATATCAGTGTGAATACTCGCGAGCCTTCGAAAATATATCTGACAACTAGTTTTATTCTGTTAGGAATTATGCAAGTGATTAGTATTTTATTGAGTTCTATTCTTATACTAACCATAATTGTTCATCGTACTCTTCGTACAATTCCAAATTTATTAACGGCAAATTCAACTTTTGCTATATTTATCTATGCTTTAGTCATTAGTGGACAACTTATTCTTGGAATACAAACAAGAGATAAAGGAAAAGAAGATTTATGTATAATTCTATCTTATTTTACATGTATAACAGCCGATGCTATATGTTATTCTTACTTAGTTACAGCTTTAAGTCAATATTTCTTCAATATTTTGTATCGACGAAAGTATTTACTGACTTTTCGTATTCATTGGATCATTATTTTACTTAGTTGGTTTATCAGTTGTTTCCTTCCACTTTTTTTATATTTTCCAGGTAAGTAAGATGTCTAATTGAAGAATATTATCTATATGTAAATATTCTAGGTGCGCTTCAATATGCACCTGAAATGCACATATGTACCATGAAAATGTCTGTTCAATGGGCTCTATTTATTTACATGGGTACTGCTATTGGTATACCATTTTTTGGCATTATTATCATTTATTTATATATTGTTCGTCACACAAGACGTATAAATACCATAACTGTTGCTGTTACAACCTCTGTATCGGCGTCAACCAGAGATTTACGCGTTCTCAAACATATACTAACACTTATCAGTATACTAGGTACAGCTGGTTTACCCAGTATTATTCTTGTCGTTTGGAATGCACTTTCATCAGGTGAAGAACCTGTTTCACTTTATCTCGTTTGTTGTCTTACAATTAGTTTATGTACAAACATACAAATTTCATTTATTTTTGCTATGAACAAGAATGTAAGAATTGTTCTCTGGAATCATCTACGACATATATTCGATTAATATTTTTAAATGTATCAATAAAAGAAATATTCTATGATACAATCTATAATCGAACCTTCAATTTAGTATTAGCAAAGAAGAAAGAAAATAAATATGATTTTAGGAAAAAAGATGGATATCGAAAGAATATAAAAACTAATCCTGTGAAGCTTTGATCAGGATCTTGTTCAATAATGAGCACTTTCAAAGTTTGTAAGACAATATCAATTCTAATCAAAATCTTGATAGCAAAATATAAGATTCGGTTAGGTTTCTGTATACTCTAATTAGTACTGTTCAATTTTGAAGAACACCTCTAGTATCATAAATCCAATGATTTCTTCAAGTATCCGTTCAGATTTTATCCTAAATTGCGAATTGTGATTGTAACAGGATTTACTCTTGATTCTATTTAAGAACATGATAAGAATTATAGGAAAGTTATGATCAAGATATAATCAGATTTTAGTCAAGATCTGTCCAAGATTCTGTTCTAATTCCTATTTACTTTTGTTATGTTGATCTTTGCTAGACCTTTTCACCATCCTAAAATCAAATTATTTTAATCACAAAAAAAATATATCTATAGTAAAATTCTATTCAATTGAATAATACTCTATAATATTTCAATTAGTAAAACAGTTTTTAACTTCACATATGAATATTTCCAGTCTACCTTCTTTAAAAGACAGGTATCTTTTAATGTTAACAACACTCAGAAATATTTCTCAAACATTCATTTTTACTATAAGAATCGAGATTAACAAAATATTTCTATCTCTTTCTTATAGAACCAATTTATTCTTTTCACTAATTCTAATAATATACTACTTTATTCATTTTCCACTATATGCTTGGATATATTTTTATTTTTCTATTCATTGAAAATATAGAAAATATTATTTTTGTTTTCCTCCTTTATTTTTTTTTTGTATTAATAATATAGAAATGGTATCATTTATTTTTCTATATTGATTATATAGAAACAGCAAAACGTTGTTTGGTTAATTTCTTGTTAAAACTTCCAAGGTGACATATTAGTTCAATTTATATATTGTGGGTATCTGTATTATTTTTATTTTAGAGGATTTAGAAAGAATTATATTGAACGCACTAAGAGGTAAGAATAATGATCATGTCCATGTGTGAATAAAACTGTAGGTATCTTATTATACAAATCTGGTATGAACTTGCAAGATCTTATGACTCGGTCACACATGAATCTTATTCTTAGTCTTGATATCAAGATTTCAGAGACGATAGTCTTTTTATCAGATTTGTCGTATGATCCGATATGAAATTGAAGTATGATGAAAGAAGAATCAGAGTTTAATCTTATCATATGATTTTTTGATTTGGTATCTTTTAAGATGAGTGTTCAGTGTATTCAGAAACCTCGCATGATTATGACTGACCTTGTTCAAGATATTGATATTCTATAGAGAACAATAGAATATCAATATCAATATTGAACAGAATTAACATCCATAAACTAGGTAGGTTTTGAAAATTTTTTGAAAGTTACTTTTCGAGATCTTTTTAAAAACAATGTTCTATAGTGAATTTGATCTGATATTCAGGATATAAAATTAATAATCTGCTGTATTTTATGTTGAATAAATCTAGAAAAATTACGAAATTAGAAAGGTCACATATGCTGATATATTGCACTAATTTTCTAACTAGAATATATTTTTTATAAACAAAAATCTATCGGCAAAAATGATTGTGCATTTCATTTATTAGTGAAAAAAACAATTAAAAACATTTTTCAAATCCAAGTGAAGTCAAACACGATAGAGTAGAATTTTTTAAATGAAATGTCTTTTTATTTTGCACTGCTTTTCAAAATAATTTTGTTCATAAAATTCTCTCAGGATCCTAGTCTAGAGAATAATCGAAAACTGTTGACATTTCTTCTAAGATCTTGTTCGAATCCTGTGGAAATCCTGAACATATCGTAGTTATAGTTTTATTCACAAAATTTCATCGTTTTCTCATAAAAACAGAGCAAATTCTTGCCAGATTTCTCAAGAATTTTCTCTTCGAGTAGAATCCATTCTAATTGTGTAAAAAATCGTCTTTGAAGTCAAGTTGAATATGCTAAAGTAATTTCAAACTTCATTTTATATAGAGTTAAACCATTTCTGATTATAAAATTATTATAATAGATATGCAAAATTTGCAATCTTGGTACTATCGATAAAATCAATAATAATAGATCATTTAAACGGTTGCTATGATAAAATAAATATACATTTTATTGTTTAAAATATATGTAGAATACTTTGATTTGACAAAAAATAGTATCAAACGCAAAAAGTTCATCAATATATTAATGCATCGTTTTTGGCTTTATGTTTTAAATTTTACAACAACAACGATAGTGACAATAATAGCGACGAGAATAAGAAATGGTATCCAAGAACGCAAAAAACCAAGAAAACTAAAAGAAGGAAAAAAATTAGAAGAAAATACGTATATATATAATTCTATACCTGACAAATTTTCCACAGAAAAACATCCAAAATGTAAGTGAAATCATATTGTATGTATATTTTCGATCATAACCCATTGTATTTAATGCTAAGGCAACATGTGAATGACAATTATCACAACATAAATTGTGCTAAATAGAAAAAAAACTATTTGATGAAAAGAAAAAAAAACAAATTTTTAATTACCATTCGTTTCTTATATTCATCTGATGCTTGTTCAACAGCTTTATCCCATATAGCTCGTGTATTATTCGAATTACTTGTTGTTGAAACACGATTTAGATCAAGTTGCATATATCTTGTTGGTAAACCAAAAGCCATATCATCTTCCTATAATTATTAAATTAATTATATTTATTTAAAAGAAAATATTTATTAGTAACTAACTGAAACATAATAAGGTGCAGCAAAATCTCGAATGACACCATCAGTACGTGCAATACCCATATGACCAACGAATGGAAAAAGCCAAGTAAGTACTGGAATAGGAGTCCATACAAGACAATGAGGATATCGAACTCGATTAACATCAATTCGATCGTTTAAACTATTTTGTAAGAAACTATTATCCATCGTTTGAGTTGTTTTTGGTTTTGAAGAATCTTCACTAGGAATTACAGCTGCTACTATAGCTTCTTCACCAGTCACTATGCTCATCGACAAAATGCAACAAAACAGAAATAATTCTAGAAATTAAGAGCAAACATTTTTATTCCAAAATACCACCTGTCTAACAATTTCCTGTCATACCATTTGTAGAATGTCTCAATTAAATACTCCATTCATATACAATTCATAACTCTCAGTATTTTACATATAATACTAAATCGAAAGATGTCACTGAGAAATGGTTAACTATTTAAAAAAAATAATTATGCTTATAGTAACTTTATTCATGAACATATTAAGAATAGTCAAAGCTAATTTTGATCGTACTTCGAAAAATCACTATATTCTCATCATGAAAATATAACATTCTTATTCCTTTAGGATACATTGAATTTTTTTAAAAAATAATGTCAACTTTTAAAGGAGATTAAGGATTGTCTAATAATGAAAATGAAAATTTTTGTTGAAGTTCATTTAAATACTTTTGCCATTTTTCTACTTCCGGATGTGAAGGGTCATATGCCCTACAAGCGATATTAACAGCTTGTTGAGCATGTTTGATAGCGTCGTTGCAATTATGAAGATCTTCCGATACTGTAGCTAATTTTCCATGAGTGACAATTAATGATGAATGATTAGGTGGTAAAGATTTTTGTTGAGTTACAAATGTTTTTTTGATAGTATGATAATGCAGTTGAACAATCACCGATTTTCCGATATATTGAACCAATATTACTATATGTATTTGCTAATGATCGATGATATGGTGGAAAATGAGTAAGTTTAATAGCTAATGCCTGTTCATAACTTTTAAGTGCCTCAGAATATTTACTTTGATCATCAAATACCGAACCAATATTATTATAATCAATAGCAATTTACAATTGATTAGGTTCTGGAGCAGCAAGATCAAGCTTAAGAACAAGATCATAATATTTCAATGCTCCATTTTGGTCACCTAACTTTTCAATATTCCACCAATACAGGGTGGCACAAAAGTCACTTTACCCAAAAAAACTTGAATATCTCCATTACGGCTCGAGCAAAAGAACTGATTTTTTTACCAATGATAGAGGCATGTACAAGCTTTATATCCATAAAAACATGCCTAGAGAAATCCTTTGTTAAGTATATTATTTTTTCTCCTATCTGTCAAAAAGTAAAACATTTTTTGTTAAGATCAATAGTGATACTTAACAAACGGGTTTTCTCTAGGCATGTCTTTATGGATATAAAGCTTGAACATGCCTCTATCACTGATAAAAGAATCAGCTCGTTAGGTCGAGCAGTAGCGGAAATATCCAAGTTTTTTCGCTAAAGTGCCTTTTTTTTCAAACTGCAAAAAATAAATGTTTCTTGTTGAGGTCAATAGTGATACTTAACAAAGGGTGTTTCTAGGCATGTCGTTATGGATATGAAGCTTGAACATGCATCTATTATTGGTAAAAAAATCAGTTCGTTTGCTCGGCCCGTAATGGAGATATTTAGTTTTTTTTTGGGTAAAGTGACTTTTGCGTCACCCTGTATAATACTTTTTATTAAATAAAAAATTTCACATTAATATGAAAAATTTACTGAAATAAAATCTTTTTCAATTATTCATTAATCGATAAATATAAACAATGCCTTCATTATAAGATGGTACAAATAATTCTGGATGTCCATCATTATCAACATCTTCTACACTAATTTGACCAATAGTTGATTTATTCGATTGATGAATTTTTTTTATAGAATATTCCCAATTTGATGGATCATCGTCATGAATAGCTTCTAATAAATATACACAACCATCATCATCACCTGATAATATTAAAATAGGTTTTTTTCCAATTGTAAAAGAATAAAATTGAATTGGTGTAGCTTGTCCAGGTGCTCCTCGACCTTTAGCGTGAACAATTGGTTTAAATCCACTAGCAAGAACATGTTTAGTAAAATTTCCTGTACGAATTTCACCTGATGGTGGAAGTTCATAAGCAATTAATGAACCATTATTTTCATCATTAACAGTAACAAGTAAATCTGGTTTTTGATCACCATTTAGATCCATTGTTAAGTGTATGTAAGCATATGAAAGTGATTCAGAATCAATTTGACGTACATGTAATTTAGTAGTATCATTCCAAAGTGGATCGGAATCTGACCAATACATTTGAAGTTTACGTGTAAAATATGAATTAGCAAATAGAACCTTGAATAATAATATTTAATAAAAATAAATTTTAAGTTTTTTTTTTTTATAAAATCATACCTGAAATGAATCAATTCGAGCAAATTGAACTTGAATATCTGGTCCACCATCAAGTAATAAATAATTAAGTTTCCATGGACCAGATATGGTATTATTTCCTGGATTTTTTAACCATATTAATTGAGTTGTTGGTTTACCAATAAGTGGAACATTTGCACGTCCAGTTATTATATCAATATGACCATCTCCATCCATATCTTTGAAATCAGCATCATGATAAAACCAATTTGTTTTATCATTAGGTACTAATGGTATTGGTCCTGATTTAGATATATAATTCAAATTACCATTGTTTTTTCCAGGAACAAGAAAACCACTTGGAATAATCATAGAATATTCAATTAATTCATCTGCTCCTACAATACCATTAGGCCATATAATTTTATCAGTTACAAGTAATGGTGTAATTTGTGTTGTTAATTGCCATTCTATGTTAGGAACATTATAAACATAATCTGTTGTTCCTGGAATTGCATTAAAACAAGAAATGACTAATGTCCATGATGTTGAATTTAATGTCCACGAACGAAGAAGTTTAGAAAAACCGGCATGTGCTAATTCAAATCTATTTAAGAAAACTGGTGTAATCTCACTTTTTGTCAATAAAGGACAAGAAAAAGCAGTTACAAGTAAAATAATTTGATAAAACTGCATCATATGAAACATGATAAAAATATGCAAATGTATTTTATATATTACCTTTTTATATCATCATAGATAGGTGTGCTATAAAAAGAAAATAGTCCTCTACAATGTTTGATATCATTATATCATATATTTGGTTATATAATTTTATACTAAATAATACTAAGAAAATGAAAATTTTGTTTATTATTGATTCAATTTCGATTTTCTTTTTTGCTCAAATAGAATAGGATTGAATCTTGTTGTATATATCTTTTTCAAATAAAAATGATCACGTTTGGTCAAAGTTGAATAAAACATTACTCGTTTATTCGAAAATTTCTTAGAGGTTATCATATATTCTCTATAGATAGATGTCATTTATTTTGAATAATGGCGAGAATAAATAACAATGACTAGTCAAAAATCAATTATTTTTTTATGTAAAAAAAAAGAGTTTTATTGTCTTTAGTCATATTCCAAACCTTACTTTAACATTAAGAAATGAAAATAATAGTGCTTATATAGTTCTAATAGAAGTGGTTTCTGTGTTTTTAGTGAAACTAGAATTTTCATATACCTTGCTGTAGTATAAGTTTCGACTCTTGACCACCTTAAGACTATCTCATTCGCTTTGATAAAGTGAATTTTGGTAAAATTTGTTGGTTCTTTTTATCTCTAGTGAATTAGATAGGGCAAAATGTTTACTATCGAATGTATTAGAATTTATTCATTTTATGATAAGTTTTTAACGCATTGTAATAGTTTTTCTGATGTCTCATTCTTAAAAACAACGCTATTTTTTTTTTTCAAAATACATGATTTTTATTGATATTTAATGAAAGAAAAAATTATCTTTTTCGGAATCTATGAATCTGTCCTGATTTTTTTTCTATTTTATCAAAAAAATTCTCGAAAAATACAAATTAAAAAGAAATCAAAACAATCCAAGTTTGTTAAGTTATAGCATCATGCCTTGAATACATTTTAAACTCAACTCGAACTTCCTAACTTTTGAAATGATGGAAGAATTTAGAATATCTTTTATGTTTTTATTTTTTCAATAAAATCACTATATCTTGTTCTGTCAAAAGCAAGTCGACTTGCCAATAAATTCAATACTGATATAAAAAATATGTCTGTAAGAATTTCATATGTCGATATTCTTTTAATAAAAAGGTTTCCTTTTTTTCATTGTATCATCTCATATCTAGACTTGATAATCATCAGCAATCTCAACCGATTGAACATAAAAAATATAAAATATTTCCTTCGATTTCTGTGATATCAATCCAAAAAGAGATTATTTTATTAAGAAAAAAAAGAAAGAGTTTTAAGTTAAATTTGTTCTGTAATCGATTGTTCATTATTCTTGATCAATTTTGTTAAATTGGATGCATGTTTAACTGAAATTGTCTTTTAAAAAAAACAAATAAAACAATAAAAATTTATTAATATATGAAAATAAAATCTTACGATAATGATAATTCCACCAATAGAAAGAATTATGCATAAAAAAGTACCTCCTAATATTTCAAATGAATACACTGAAGTTGACGTTGAGAAAATTGTAACAAAGAAAATAAATAAAACAGCAACAGTGGCAATTATATCAAGAATAGCAACTAACCAAGCAAACTATCAATAAAATAAAAAGTATATTTAACTTTTAACAATTAATAGGATTTTATTATACCACAAGTAATCCTCTTCGAGAACGTTGATCAAGAACAAATAAACCAAATCCGTATAAACCAATTAAAATTATATTGGTTATTATCATATAAATTCGTCTATAAAAATCAATAGTCCATGACAAATCGCTCATAACCAATGAATATGTATTCAAAGGTAGATGAATAAAACCAAGTATCTATTTTTTTATGTAAAAAAAACTTAATCAACAAACAAAATAATTAATGGATAGCTAATCTTCTCTTTTTTTCACTCTCATTAATAATACTATAAATGTTCAAATAATGATATTCTTACCAACAGAGATACAAAAGTATTTAGCATATACTGATGAGTTCGTTTCCAACTAAGTTGTTGTTCAAATAAAGTGCAATGATTTGGTATACTGTTAGATTTCATTATTTCGTATCTATATAGTTATTTAAGTGACATGTAGTACAATATTTGTGTATATCTTTTTTTAGTCGTAGATAGACTTCCGTAAAAACAACATAGTAAGAAAAAAAAATACGATCTATTTCTTTGCTTATCTTTTATAGTTAATAATATGATCATTAATTAATGTCACAGAAAACAAGTAAACATTGACATATAGATCAGATAAAAAAAATATCAATAATCAAGAATGAATGAAAGATTATGTCTGACAATATGGAGAGTAAGTTGTCAAATGACTTGAAGATTTCTGCTAGTAAATAAAGTTTATTGAAAATTTTATTTTATAATATAACAACTAAACTTAATATTTTGATTATAGAATACTGAATAATGCAGAGAGACACATGTAAGTCTAGATACAGTTAAAATATATCTTTAGTTTCTTGTAGTTAGCATAAATCTGAAGTTGACGTCATTAAATTTTTTAAATAATCAATAGATATATAAATATATACTTGCGTCTCATATATTAGAATAAAATGTTTAAAATTATCATTTTTATGATACCGTTGCTAACAATATTATAAACCATTTGACATGAAAGAGTTTATTGTATGAATAAATAGTAGAATATCTTTTTTTTTCGTATTAATAGTCAGTGATACAGAGAGTTATGCTGTTAAAATTTTCATCTACATATTTCATTTGATTGCAACATTTGTTATTAGGAAAAGATTGTCCATGTAATTGTGTGTACAATGATATATTTGATTTAATGAATTTAGTCTTGTCCATCTTTGGAATCAAACATAATCGTACACTAGAATTCAGTGTCGAATGTTATTTTTTTTTAACAACACATTTGCATTTGTTCTAATATCAATTTGTTCATAGTTTCATGATCACTTTGTTTCATAAACTAAAATCCAACATTGTTAGATCAGAAAAATTCAGGGTCGACTATTTGATCTCATTTTATGACAAATTATCAAGATCTTTAGTAATCGCATTGGTACGCTCCTTGTTTTAACGAATAACTCTGTTGTTAATATCTGTTTCTTCTAAAGTAAATGTTAATTCAACTGATTAAATTAAAATAGTTTATTTGATAGACCTTCTAATATTAGAAGTGGTCTTAGTGATAAATCAACTATGATATTAAAACAAACTCTCAGAAAATATAAAAAAGGCAACACAGAGGAGTGAATTAAGTATTAGTTGCCGTAGCAAATCAAGTTTTCTTTTACACTTTCACATTCTTTTCAGAATAATCGAAATATCAAAATATCAGCAAAATTTTCAAATAGTTTTGATAAAAAAAAAATCTTGAATAAAAACTGTTAAACATATTGATGGTTCAATAAAAGGTTAAATATTGAGAATCGGAAAAGCTTGTTACTTTGTATTAAAATTTTATGGAAATAAATAAAATTAAATTTCTAAAATACATGATCATTGCGTTGAATCGAAAGTCAACCGACTATCATCGAATTAATTCGATAAAAAATACAATGTATTATTCATGTTTTATTATTTTTTTCTACCTAATTAGTTTTTACAGTATTCAATAATGCCGAGTATGTTTTCCATATATTCGCTATCTTTCATAAAAAATATGAGTGCAAGTATACAGGATTGTCAAAAATGTTTTTCTAAGGGGATAATGCTCTAGTTTCAAATAACAACAATAACAAATTTTATACTGAATTAAAGTGCATCGAAAATAAAATTTATGAGTAATAAATAATAAGAATTAAGACAACTTTTCAGTGTCGAATTTAAGAAATTCTTAGAACTTTATGCCATATTGGCATAGAAAAATTTCTCTCATGAGATAATGTAAACAAAGGCTAATTTAATATGATGAATATCACGAAATTATCAATATTTGTTCTGAAGATATTAGAACAATAATCAAAAATAGAGTTAAAAAAATGCTATGAAGGATGAAACGATTATTAACATGGAGAAACTCTGAAAAAATACATTTCAGACATTTTGACACACATGAAAACAAAGATTGACTTGTTTAAAACTCCTTTAAATTCGTATTCATCTTGTCTGACAATTTTAGTTCAATGAAATTAACAATAAATATTGGAGGAGTAAACAATTTGTCAAAATCATCAAATAAATCAATTGAAATAAATAATAATATACATTTTGGAATTTCTGCAAACTTTATCTGATTTAATTAAAGAATCATTAAACAAAATCGATAGTTATCGTTTAAATATAAAAAAACATCTCTTTTTGAAAAAATTTCAAATAAATTAAATAAAAATAATTATTTATTGAAATTTCTTCAAAAATCAATTATTAAATATGAATTTTATGAAAAATCAAATGATAATAATTTAAGTAATAACTCAATTATTGACTGAGAAATCTAATGATTTTTTTTTCGTTTTCTTAAATATATTTGTTTAAAAATAAATTCATTAAAACGTCAATATAAAATAACAAAAGTTAATCAATCGAATAAATAATATCTACTTCGATCAAGTAAATAATAAATTAAATTAAAATCTTTCAGTAGATATGTTTGAATATAGTGAAGAATATTCAATATATATAAATAAATATTTTAACAATAATAAATATGATGATACCATTTTATTATATTGATCATCAATATTTAATACTTTTTAAGAAAATATTTTTATTTAGATTATTATTTTAGAATAATAAAAAAAAACAAATGTTTCTCAAAACGAATATTTCATAGGAAAATTTTGTTTTTAATACGAACAATGTTCTAATAGTTTCTATGAATGTCAAGATAGTTCATCAAATCATTTTTATTCAACATAAAAGGTTTATTTTAGAATGTGTCAAATCTATTCTCAATTTACACTTGACAGACTATATTCAAACTACAAATTCGAATTGGGATGAAAATATTCATATAAAAACGTTTCTATAAATAATTCTATTCCAAAAAAAAATTCATTTTGTCGATAATATAACAAATGGTATTTTTACACGAATAGCATAATCAAATTATTATAACGCTAATCTATCAATACGTGTCAAGGAATTGATATCTGTACAGTAGATTTATTTTATTTAAAGAAAAAAATACAAACTTTTTTTAATTTGTTGAACAGTTTTATAAGTTTGATAAAGTAACTTTAATCGAAGCTAACAATGATTAAGATCACATCGAATACGAGAAATTATCGATGGTTTTACTGATGATGAGGTTAAATGATAGCTTAAATAAAAATCATTCGTACATTCCAATACAAATAAATTTTATATCATTTATTTCTTTTGTAACTTCAACATATTCACAAATGATTCATTGCGTGATAACATAAAATATTTTATATTCGATTGAGATTTGTTCGATAGATGCCCTTATATGTCTTCACATGTAAAAACATTTTCGACTATTTTAACGTTATCACAGAAAAAAACAAAGCGGTTTGTTAAAATGAGAATTTAATGATATTTGGAAATGTTTTTTCATAATTCTTCCCTGACTTAACTCTGATTAACTAGGAACAAATATTTGAATATACTCAAAATAGTAGCTCTAGAAAACAAAATAGACTTTTTCGATCATACATAATTTACATAGGTCATATATTAAAACGATTTTTATGTGGAGAAGTATTTCATTTTACATAAAATAATGAATTACTCTCCATAAAAAACGACATTTTGTCAAAAAAACAACTTATTCTCGTTTTCGTAGTTTGTTATGAAGAATGCAACAAACTTTGGTCATTTTATAAAACAAATTTCGCTCTACTAATGGATACAAGAAAAATTTTCTATTGTTTAAATTGAAAAAATTTTAATTAAAATACAAAAAATACATTGAATGATAAGTTTTGTATTGATCTTTCTTCTCTGATCATTGTGCATATAATTTTTTTTTCTTATTATTCATATTGTTATAAATGCAACTATAATAGAGGAGAATAGAAAAAAGATGAAATATTTTGATTTGTTATCTTTAACTATTATACGACAACATACTTATTCTATACGTGTTTAAGAGAATTTATTTGTTTATTTATTTATGTACAATTTCTTCATATTATTAATTAACTTTTTCTTTGAAAATCTTATTTATTTTTGTGTATTCAAGTGATCGAAATAACTTTATGCTTATTTTCTTTTAGATATAAAATATTCAATTTTGATCATTAAACTATAGAGCATTTAACAACACAACAAAAAATTAATTTTGTTATACGAGAATTTTCGATAATGGTAGCTAATAATAATAACAATTAAAGTGAAGAAACTGCCCTAGTCGACTCTCCCCAACGAAATCCTCAGGGAGTCCTCCGATAAATGCGAAATCCTCAGGGAGTTGCATTTCTCACGGGACTCCCGAAAACTCTCCAGACAGTCCCCAATTTTTATAAGTTTTTTCTAAAATTTTCATGAATTTGAACTCTTCAGAGGATTCTGAAAATAATTTTCTGGAGGATTCGTGAAAAGGCTCATAAAATCCCCGAGGAGTCCCTGAATCACGCCGTTAACTCCTCAGGGATTCCTTACATAGACTCCCTGTGGGTTTCGTTGGGGAGAAGTCGACTAGGGTGATAATACTATTAGTCAACAACAATCAAGTATCTACTTGCAATCATAAAAGTCCATTGTAATTTATTCTATTCTAGCGTTATTGATCAAGAAATTTCGTTTCGACATATCGAGTCCTGAATTAGCAGATTTAATTTGTGACAAAGATTTAAATGGTAGACAATTCGCCAGATTACTTGATAAAAAATAATTTTATTTTTTTCTAGTTAATGATGAAATCGATATTGATGGGATAATACGCATTATCAATCATTTGTCCAACAGCATAAATGTTCCAGTTGTATTAAATATACTTGTAAGTCATTTTTTTGTGCGCGACGCGCCAAAACAGATAATGATTCGTTTTTTTCTTTCCCTCCGTCAACCAAATTTCGTGCTTTTTTCTTGAATAAATAGGCGAATGTGAGTAAGAAAATCAATATGTTCATCAGTGAGGTCACTCGAGAATGACACATATGTAATTTTTTTTTTTTTTTTTTTTTCATTTAGTTTATTTGTGCCGTTATAAAGGTTCACAATTGTAAATAGAGTATATGTTAATAAGATTGTAAACTGGGAGGAAGGAGAGAGAAAAAAGAAAAAAAAAAAAAAAAGGTGTGTGAGATACAATTCATCATATAAGGATAATAAACGATATGAAAAGACAGTGAAACTATTCAATATGATAAATCACAAAAGGACAAGAAGAAAAGAGATTACATAGACGCGGTAAAGGATACATATAAATTAGAAGGAGTAGAATAACGACAGCTTAAGAGCTGGTGACATCTACTACTTCGTTTGAAAGTGGCGGAAAATGGAAAAAAGAACGTTGTTTTCCTCCGTTACTAGATTAGTACATTTTTTTTTGTTTTTATTTTTTATTCTTCTTACTAATAATTCTGTTCGTAATACGTTCGTAAGTTTAATTTTAGATTGTGTATTCTGTTATATATGATGAATGGATGGATGTATTTCGTGTATCGGAATATATTGAATGAACTTGTATTAGATATTAATGTTTTGTAATATATGTAATGTAATATTTAGTTGATTATTGATTGTTTATTTTATTTTACTCGTATTCGTATTATTATTAAGGTGGGTAAATGAAGTATTTGTAGACGAACATATTCATATATTTAGTATCTTTTTTGAAGAATAAAAATTGATTCTTGTGTATTTCTTGAAAATCTTTTAAATGCTGGAGAGTGTGTTGAACTCTTTCTCTCAGTCGTTTGGGAAAGAAGCTGTTTTTTCTAAATCCCATTAATTTGTACCATTCTTTGCTCTCCGATGTAACTATTTTATACGCGTTCCATGACTGTTGGAAGGATAGTGCATCCGGCGCTCGTTCGAGGTGCAGTTTCAGTCGATCCCAGTATGTATAGATGTAATCGTTTATTGTTTTCTCTTTACATAAAATTTTAGTTGTTACGTCATCCCATCCATTTAAGGAGTAAACGATTCTTAGACCTGTACAGAAAACATGGTCAATCATTTGCTTTTGGTTCTCAGTGAAGTAAAACCATGTACAAAATAACCAGCAGAAGTGTGGAAGTACATATGCTAGGAATATTTTTTCTTCTTATTTTTGTTTGATTAGTTGGTATAGTGCGATAAATTATTTTTAGTCCTTTATAAATTTTTCTTATTCTTTTTATTCGCTCGTGTATATATGATCCCCAACCAAGCTTCGTAGATATGTAGACGCCCAGGTATTTGAAGGAATTGACGTATTCTATTTTCTGCTTTTTATATTTTATTTTTGGTAGTGGTGGGGATACAACATCATGCACCAGTATTGCTTTTGTTTTCGCTATATTAACTGGTAGTAGCATATCATCGGAAAATCTTTCTAATTTCTTTAATACAGTATTAGCTTGTTGTTCAATGTCTTGTATGTTTAATGAAAATTTTTTTTCCAATGAACCAACAAGAACAATTGCAAGGTCATCAGCAAAGAGATGTGTAGTTGCTTCAATTAATTGAAGTGGTAGAAAGTGTATGTGTAGCCGGAATAGAGTAGCAGCAAGTACGGAGCCTTGTGGGGCTCGAACATTCATTTTTATCTGTCTTGAGTTTGTATCACCAAATGAAATATATAAAGATCGGTTTTGAAGCCATGAGTGAATCCATTTAAGTAGTGGGAGGGGCATTCTTAAATCATATAGATTTTTTATAAGTGCGGGAAACCACATTTTATCGAATGCAGACAAGAAGTCAACAAAAATTGTAAGAGCAGGTCTGTTACATGCTGCAATAGTCATCCTTAAGTTTTCGATTAATGATAAAATTCAGGTTTGTATACGTCTTCCTTGTGTGAATCCACTTTGTTCATCTGTTAATATATTGTTTTTATTGCACCATTCTATTATTCTATTGTGTATTATGCGTTCAAACCATTTAGCCAGGTTTGGAAGGAGTGATATAGGTCTTAGTTTGTTTTGTGCAGGATATAGTCCGTCTTTAGATAGACAGATTACTTTAGCTATCTTTCCCCTAGAAAAGAAATTACCGTTCGTTGCGCATTTGTTAAACAGAACTGTTATAATTGATATGTATTCGGTCGGTAACTTTTTCAGCATAAATGCCGAGGTACCGGCACTATCGGTTGACTTTTTTGGATGGAATTTTTTCCATTCACGTAGTACTTCTTGATATGTTATTTGTTCCAGCGGTATTGCTGGCAAATAAGATAGGTTTGCGAAAATAGATAAGGCATCTTCGTGCATTGGATTGGATTCATTATGACATGGTTTTTCAAAATGTTTTTCGTAATAATCAGCTAATGTTTCTACTATTGTTTTAGGGTCTATTGTTGTTTGATTTCCAAGATTTAGCCCTCGAAACGAGGGTGCAAATGGTTTAAATGTTGGTTTGACGTATTTCCAGATATTTTGTTCCTCACTGATCCATTCCATTTTTACTTCTCTACGTTGTTGATGGTAAGTATTTCTTTCATTAATAAAAATTTCTTTCCATATTAAAAATCTTTCTAGATGTGTTCTTGTTTTTGTTCTACGGTAAGTTCTTCTATATTTGTTAACAATTCTTGCAAGTTTGACTAGATATAAAGGCCATGGAGGTCTGAATTTTTTGATGTTTATGTATGTGCTACATTTGTCTTGTAATGCTTGTAAAAAAAGTGAGAATAGGTTAAAAAAAACTTCAGTTTCTAAGTTATATACGAGTGAGTTCCAATATTGAAAGGTAGCTGATAGGAAAAACGTAAATAAAGACCAATTTGTACGTTTAAAAGTTGTTTCGTTTTCTATTGATATTGAGGATTGAAAGAGAATAGGCCAGTGATCTGAAGTCGCTTCTTTAAGTACCTCACTATTCCAACCAGATGCATCGTGCGTTATTCCAAAGTCTATTCTTGCCTCAGATCTTTTTGATGTTGCAGTGTTGGGTGTTATTATATCATTGCCGGTTTCTTGAAGCCAATTTAAAAGATGAACACCACTTGTGTTATTTTCTTCGCAGTTCCATAAAGCGTGTTTAGCATTAAAGTCTCCTAATATATAAAAGGGTTTGTTCTTGCATTTATCAAAAATTTGAAAGGGTGGTAGTGTTTTAGGAGGGACATAAATTGCACCGATGAGTATGGAATTGAGTGGGGTTTGTACTTCAAAGAGAAGAAAATTTAGCTCTTTATCGATAAGGTTGCATTTTAAGTGTTCTTGATGTAGAAAAGCCACACCTCCGAAAGAATTTGTACCTATTTGCGATACTCCAACGTATCCTGCAAATTTAGGTAAGTTTTTAGCAGCGGCGCCGATACCTGTAAGTATGCATATATGAGGTTCGTATTTGTTTAATAATAGGTCGACATCATCTATATGTGTATTTAAAACTTAAACGTTGAACAGAAGTATTAATAGATTTGTAAGTTTGTTAAGAGGAGGACGTTCTTTTTTCCATTTTTTACAGAGATCAGTTATACATATACGTGTATTCCATTCGTCAATTATTTCGATTAGGTGTGTTTTGTCTTTGGATGATCCGGGAAAAGCATCAGATATAGAAAGGGGTACACTAGGGTCGGTAAAAAAGAAAACATTATTAGTCATACTGTGAAATTAAGTTGAAAGTAAAAGGCCGTTTCTTCTTATTGTCCCGTATTAGTAATATTTTAATTGTTGGTTGATTTAGGTTTTCCGATAAAAGGTTGAGCAATGTCGACGATTTGTTATTGTAGATTTTGTAATTCATCATTTGATATAAGATTATTAATCCCTTGTATCATTAATTGACCTTGTTGTTCGACTAGATTATTCAACATTTTTTGATTTGCCACCAGTAATTCATTTCTGTCTTTGATGAATTCTATGGCTTGGGTTATGTGGTGAATGATTTCCTGATTGTCATTGTTGTTGTTGGTTGGTCCATTTATCGTGGTTGCGTTGATAGCGATGCGGCGAACTATTTCTAGTGTTGATGACATTATTGGCAGAATTTCATTTATTGTTGTATAACAACGATCGACACATTCATTTTGATGTTTAGCTTGTTGAGCAAGAATCATCAGAATTATGTTCATTTTTTTCATGTGTTCATTGTATCTATTCTCTTGTTTTTTCCATTTTTCATCAAAAGCTTCCTTTAATTTATTGATTTCTATTTGTTTGTTGTTAATTATTTCCCATATATTGCTGTCTTTTATTTGTGATATGTTTTCATTTTGATTTCTTTGATTGTTTAGGAGCGATGGCCAAGAACAGGAGTTTATATTAAAGGATGTTTGTTGTGGTTGTTTTGATATTTTATCCTGTTTGCTTGAGCCTGGATTTGCTATAAAGTTGTTGATTTTCGATTTTGAGCCACGATCGCGACAGTCGGATGGAATGAAGATTCTGACGTTTACTGGTAAAAGATCTGGTTTTTCTTTTAGTTTGGATATCAATGTTCGACGGTATTCCATCAAATAATGACATTTATAGTCGGTGGCCATGTGGTCTAGTTTGCATCGATGACAGCTTATGATACAATCCTTGTGTTCGCCGATTGTTCTATCTTCACCACATCTGCGACAAGCATCATATTTAAATTTACAATTTTTGCGTATATGTCCGGGATCATTGCATTTAGAGCACATTAAAAGACGTGGTGGAGCTAAAAATTCATGTATATCGATCAGACATCCATCAATTGACAGTTGTTTGTTTGAAAGTAATTTTTCGTAGTCGTATTTTGATTTTATTTCGATTCTTATATGTCTGAATTTCTCAGTTTTTCATCCTTTCATTTCTTCTACATTGAATGTTGTTTGTGTGATCAAGCTTATTTCATTTTGAACATCTTCTACTGTTATGTAATTAGGTACAAATTTAAGTAAAAGCGAGTTAGTTGATGGAAGGTGTTTTGGTTTTATTGGTGCAAGTGTTATATTGTTTATTGTTGATGGATAATTATTGATTTCACATAAGTATATGTACAATTCTGTATGTTGAGTAAAACACGTGAGATTTCCATATTTATTTATATACCAGTAATCGAAGCCAATTGGGTGTTGGTAGTTTGGATTTAATTTTTGAAAATTCTTTTTGATATAATTTATTAAACTTTTTACTATTTCTGCACCTTTATTTTGTTCTTCAATTTTAGGTTGACAATCAATATGCAGTGGTGGTAAGTTTTGCTCAACAGCATATTGCAATGCGTGTTTAGATATTTCGTGTATTCCAAGTTCATTTTTTTGATCTTTTTGTTTAGAATGATTGTTATTATTCCTTTCATTTATATCCATTATTTGTGTTACATTCATATTGTCAAACTCCTCATCATCATCACTTGTCATTTTATTTCTTATGCTTTTTCTTTCCTGTTCATGGTGATATTTTTCTATGAAGTTTACATCATATGGTAAGTTGTATTGATTTTTGTTTATTCTGCTTTTACTGTTTATAAATAATCGTCCGCCGTTGCTTGCTGTTGTCTTGGAGGTGGTGTAGTCAGTTATATGTATAATGTCATCTCTTTCTTCACTTCTTTCTTTGTTGTTTTCTTTTAGTTTTTGTTGTTTTTGTTTATATCTTTTGTTTATTGTTGTAATGTTGTTGTCCACCATATCATCCATATTTTCTTCATCAACACGACTATTTGATGTGAGTTGCCGTTTAAGCTGTTGACGACCATAATTGTTTTCTTTACGCCTGCTTTTATTTAGGTCATATTCGAATATTCGTTCACGTTCGAGTCGATGATCAATTGTTTCCTGCATAAGTTCTCCATTATCATCACATCTTCTATCTTTGTCTTTCGTCGACATTTTTTCAAATAGATTGTATGTGTACATGGACATATTGCCTTGTATTTTGTGGTTAATTAATTAATTAATAAGGAATACAGAATAAAGAATCAAGGTTAAGTGCTATGCATGATATTAGTGATATACATACATAGATAGATAAAGAAAGAGAACATGTCTTATTCACGGCGTGTAAAATGAAAAAGTGACACATATGTAATTTTCGACTACATATCTAGCATAAATTAGCTCCGTTGTCTTCATTCAACTATGACCGAAAAAGTATGTCACAGAAAAAGTTTTTATCGAGTAATGTAGAGCAATTGAATAAGGATTCTTTATTTTTTATTTTTAATTAATACAATTTTTTTGAATAACTAATTTTTTCACAATCTTCGGAGTTTAGATACAGTAAAGAAAGTCTATGTATTAAAAATTTTTCGAAATTTGAATTGTAGGTGTGTATCTCTCATCTTTTCTTTCAAAAATTGTCGAGAATGGCATGCATATGTGAACAAAACCCTTGTACTGTCTTCGACGTAAATTACAAAATAATTTTATATTGATCTACATGAAAGATTATAGACTAAATTTTCAAGGAAATATTATATAATACTATATTTCTCAGATGCTGATGTACATCTGAAAAAATATGAATTACTAAGCATATACTGAAATCAATGAAAATATGAATAGCCAATATTTCTGACTTGTTTCGTATAGTGACTTTCAGAACGATAACTAGCAAATTCCACATCATGATCTTAAATTCGTGAAGTTTCTTTTCCGTCAACCACTATTTATACAAGGTTTTATTAATAAAAATTCGATTTTAAGTCGTGTTAATTCAGTATTCAATCATCATTGCCCATTATAGAAACATATTGTTGCATTCACTGAAGTCAGCATTTAGATCGTTCTTCATCTTCAAATTTAATTTAATGCAACACAGCATGAAAAATATTTAAGCTTCCTTTGGAGATATCATTTATGATAACTATAATAAACGAACGGGAGTACTATCATTAGGAACACTAGCTAACACTGTGACATTGCATTGCTGCCAAAGATGTCTTTAGATCTTATAAACTTTCTCCAGGCCATATTTAGGCCTACTCATGTTGGATAATGTCTCTAGAAGTCTTTGAATTTTTTCTTTTCCATCAAACTTTTATTCAATTATCCCACATTACTCTAACAGAAGTGGAACAATAGAAAGCCTCATTTTTTAATGTTTCTCTATAGGACGAACAAGAAATGACTCGACGCCAGAAATAATTACTCAAAAAAATACGAGAATTAACAAAGAATGGTACTACAATCAATAAGGATATGTATGAAAATCTATGTGCACAATTTGGTCTTTCACCTGATGATAGTTAAGAGACAATGAAGAATTATTTAATCGTTATGCATATGAAACTGTTTCATTCTTTTTTTTTCTCTCCTATCCTAAAGATATTTACGTACATTTGCTAACAGATAAGAAGATTATTCTCAACTTTCTCTCTTGTCTTATTTATTTCTGATAAATTCTTTTTCTTTTCTCAATAAACATTTATTTGATTCCTCAATAGTATCTAACTGATACAAATCTTTAAAATTATATTTGCTCTCACATTTTGTTGTTCCCTAAGGTAACAGATTCAAATCCAAATTCGAACAGATACTAGATCGAATTCGATTTTGATTTAGTGCATACTTATTCTTAATTGGATATTTTGCGTTTATTATTTTAAGAAGGATTCATTTAGTTTTCTACATAAATATAATATAGACCAAGATTACAAATGAATAGAAAAAAATCGCACAAAAAAAAGTTAATATAATATTGAAACTTTAAAAAAAGCGATGCAAACATTTATCAAAAGGAAAAACGACTTTAGTTCTCTAGTTTTGGCATAAAGATAGATAATGCTTTTTAATAATAAACAATTAGATGACATGTTAAGATGTAATCGTGAAATGATTATTTTTTAAATCACATCAAATTTTAACCAACATGTATATATATTGCTTAAATATAATTTTCTCTTTCTCTCTTTTAATTTTGATTGATACGTACGCTTTCTTAACTCTAATTTATTGTGAAAATATTACGAGAAGAGTAGATTATATTCATGTACATAGAATATATTTAATTCAATAAATGAATTATCATATTTGTGTCTATTTTGACGAGTTATTTTAAGTAATAAACTAGTTCTTTTTTTTCTTACATCTCTAACTTTATCAATTTATTGATCATCTAATTATTTTTTCATGTTCATACATGTCAATAAATATAACAATTTAATCAATAAATAATATAGATGGTTGAGACAATTAGCTTTTATATATTTATTAAAGATAATCGTCGAAGTACAGTAAAACATCAAAAGGAATTTAACGAAAAAAATGTTTTTTTAGTAGCTACGTATTGTTTATCATTTATTTTAATTTGAAGACATCTTTTTTTAGGGAATTAATTAACACATTCAGCCCAATTGATTTTTATTACAGAATAGCTCTAACAGATTCACTTTCATTTGCATTCGTTGTACTTTTCATTCTATGCTGACTCGTTGTTTTCTCTTTTCTGTTTGCTATATCATATGGACAGTTATATCTATGCATTAAATACTGCTTTTGACCATTCTGCAGTTTCGTGACAGTCTTGTTGGGTCTTTACTTTTTGGGTATGCCATTTAAGAAACTGAGACCTAGTCCGAGTCAACAATCAGCAAATCATTCGATGAGCAAGCTCGCTGATCACTAAGCTCGAAAAAGAGAAAGGATCTACGCGCAATGTTGGCAGACGGTGTACTGCCTGTTGTGCAAATGACAGGGCACAACAGTCAAAAGAAGCGAGTAATGCAGCAACAAAGAAAGTAAAAACTTTCTGTTTTAACGGTGATAAATTTTTTTGTCTTGAGTGTTTTAATGATAAGCATTATGTGATGGATTAAAGGATTCAAATAAAGTACTATTTCACGCTTTTCCTATGTTTTTGTTGCACAAAAAAAAGAGACATGCCATGTGCGAGTACATAAGTAAAATTGCAGGATAGTCCTTTTCATATCTGGCTCATATATCTAGTAAAGAAGATTATGAAATAACACCAATTATGAATAAGACAGAAATCATTTTTTAAAATTTGTGATAAAGTGTATTAAAATAGATCAATAGTATTTATGACATATCTTTGATTCGTATAGTCATCTTCTTTATTGTTAATACGTTCATTTAATTTTAAGTAAATAATAACATATTTCAAGTTCATTCTTTTACACAGATAAATATCAGATAATAATACTGTAATCAAATGAATAGATTTTAGCATTAAAAATAATAAGATATGATTGCCATGCTAGAATATCTTTTATCTTTATAATAACATAAAAAGAATACTTTGTCAATATTAGAAAAACATTTTAACTCTTAAATGGTTGGAAATAATATTATTTCAAAGTGTACCGCCTATAATTTCCAATAAAAGAGATAATGACTTTTATATCAAATGAAATCTCGTCAAAAACGGAATTTATTGATACTAAATAGTAAGAGTTATGAAATCTTTTTAATATTTTACTTAAAAAACTTTCAGAAATTTTATACTTGTTTTCCACCAGAAAGGTAAGGTACCAATAATTCAAAAATAGAATAATGTGTTTTCTTTGATATTTTTATATGGTTCGATAGATCTGGTCGAGCTCTACAAAACTGTATATATGAAAAAATTTTAAACAGAGTTGTTAGATTAAAATTCACTGAAAACTGTCCAAAGAATGTATCAAAGAAACACGCATTTTTGACTTTTTTTTTATACAGAAAAAAATGGTCTTTTACATTAAATTCTGCTGGTTTTTATTAGTATCCTTATGTAAGATCGTTGAAAAATATTCATTCGATGTAGTCTTTCACGCTGTATCGAATGAATATATTGTGAAACGCCTGAGACAATAAAAATAATCAAAAAAGGCTAATTTTATTAAAAATTCAAGTGTTTTTCTTTCATATCTAAAATATGACTTTTTAAAAAGTTTTGTAGGATTTTTCAAACAGTTTTTCAAATTTTTTCATCACAAAAAATGACTCAGAAAAATTTTTAATATATACTGTTTTGTAAAGCTCGACAAGATCTATCGAATCATATAAAAATATCATTTGATATAAAATTCATTATCCCTTTTATTGGAAACTATAGGCGATACACTCTGAAATAATATTACTTCCTATCGTGTACTTTTACAGAAGATAAATCAATAAATTTCTAGAGAATTTTGAACCGTCAAAAATCTATATTAATTGATGAAGCAATCTAATGAATGATCAATCATTCCATATTATCCAATTCTAAAAAAAAATCAAATTTTGATTTCTTTGATGATTAATTATCAGTTAATATTAAGTGAGATATACACATCAACTTTTATCTACATTAAATGTTATTTATTTTGACACGCTTATTCATTAATACAATCTAGCATGCATGACTAATCGTTTACATTTAGTTCATCAACTTCCTCAAGATAAACTAAGGAAACGAAGTCAATTATTGTCATACGATGCGAGAAAATTTTTCTATTAACAATTGACTGAATTCTTAAAAGAAAAAAAAACGGGCACTCAGGCTATTTGGTCGAGTGTAGACAGAGAGAGAGAAGGAAAAAAAAGAAGGCATTTGTCTTGCCGATTGAAGTTGAGTTCTATGCCGCTCAATTAACAATCATTTTCTCTTTCACTTCACTTACATATACATTCACTCATTGACAAAATGTTATTCGTTCTATTCTTCTTACTTGCTTGTTCATTAACTGAAGGTTATGATTTTTTCCCATCAAATATTCATCGTTGTCAACCAATTCCATCAAATTTTACATTATGTTATGGACTTGGTTATACACAAATGCATTTACCTAATTTACTTAATCATGAAAGTATAACTGAAATTTTATATGAATTACCATTATGGCAATCACTTCTTAATTTGGGATGTCATTCAAATGCTCGTTTATTACTTTGTTCAATATTAGCTCCTGTTTGTTTACAACAAACACCAGAAAAATCTTCACTTGTTTCATTTGATAATAATCAAAATTCTATGTTAACAATGACACATGATAATAAAAAATTTTTATATCCTTGTCGTACACTTTGTGAATCAGTTAAACAAAGTTGTGAATCAAAAATGATCAGTCAATTTGGATATAAATGGCCATCAATGAGTAACAAAATGAATATATGAAATAAATTTTATTTTAACTCTTTATTCTTTTTTTTTTTTTTCTAGTTGCTTGTGATCAATATCCTGAAGAAACAGATTTATGTGTTTCTCATTCATCATCATCAACAATAACTACTATAACTCTACCAACAACAACAACAACAACAATTATTCCAAAATTAGATATATGTTCAATGTGTCAATCACGTGCAAGTATAAGTGATTTACTTTATGATTATTGTCACTCATCAACTGTGGTTCGTACTCGTCCAATAAAAATTTCATCAACATCAGAAAATCATTTTCTATTTGCAAATAAACGTAAAGTTCGATATTTTAAACGATTAGATACAAATGAAATAAAATTTGATTTACCAATTAAACATTGTTCATGTATTAAATTACATTCACCAATAATTTTATTTCTTTCATCAAATAGTGAAATTATTCGATTTATTTCAATTAAACAAAATCCACAAGTTTTTAAAAGATTTCGAAATACAATTGTTTTACGAAAACCTCGTTGTCAACATCGATCATAAGTGTCATTTAACTTTCATCATTTTTTTTTATGTAAAATTTAGATAATAGATTAATGTAGATTTCATCATTTCTTTTTTTGTGTTTAATAAATTCGTACTTATAATAAAAATTGATAATGGTAGATGTCATCAACAATATTAAATAAGACGAAAGATATTAAGCATAAAATACGATTATTTTCGATCAATGACATGATTATAACTAATTAAAATAATTTGATTATATAAGAATATCGAACTATCTACTACTAGCACAGATTGAATGAATTTAGTTGACGTATGAGTATAGTTGAATCAATTTAAAAATATTATTTAAGGCAGTGGAGGATGTGGTAAAATTTTCAGCTTGATACTCTGACGTTTAACAGAGATATGAACCAAACAAGGAGTCCAAAATAGTTCATTCGACAAGCAAGGTTTCTCTGTCCGAGTCCACTCAATATATTAAATTTCTTTTGTGTAAAAGAGCATGCTAGGATGCAGTATCTATTAGAAATTTTTTTTTTCTAAAGTTTTACTTTTTAAACGAGGAAAAGAGATAATAAGTTTAACAACTCAAAAAAATGGGTGTCCCTCTATATAAATGTTTATATATAATAAAAACCAAGGTTACTTTAAAAGAAAAACACTGATAAGCATTGCACCTTGATGTGTGTTTTCAAACAAAAAAAAGCTTTAATATATTGAAAAGGTCCGGACAGAAAATTCTTCCTTGCACGCTCGCGTAAGTCTAAACTGAGAAGAGAGGAAAAACATTTTTCATTTTTTTTAAGGTAAGCATAGTCTTCAAGAAGATGTTAAGAAAAATCATATGGTTTTTGAAAGATTTGAAGATGCACTATCTTCCCATAGATTTATCTCAAATTCGAAATTTTTGACAAAAATTGACATTTTTTTGAGAGAGAAGATGTCATTAAATAAGTAGATGTCCCTTATATTACCGAAACTAATTTAAATTTCATAGAGAAATAAAAAATGAATAAATTTGTTCAGTATAAAATTTTTGAATGACCATTAATTTTGTCAATGATTATAAGAAATAAAAATATTTTTTCATAAATTCTGTATTCTCAGAAATTTCAAATTTATTTCATTTAATCTTGCACATTTTCTATTTTTTTTTACATTTTTTGACGACAAAGTAATGTCGTGAGCGCTACATCGCTTCTGTTTTTATGACGTTAAAAAACGACAAAAACAAATGAATCATAATAACCAACATCATAAAGAGGGTTATGTTAACAAACATATTTTTCGTCTTCGTTGTATTAAGTATGTACATTGTAAGAGGCAAATTTTTCATTCGTCGATTTAACATTAAAAGTTGTCATGTGAATCAAATTTCTTTATTGAAGAAAAATAAAGAAATGACATAAAAACTTACAAGGTTTTATATTTTTGAATAATTATACTTTTAATATAAATCCGACGTAAAGGAATAGTTGTTATTATTGACTCATTGTTTTGTTATTACAATAGATTCTGTAAGCTAAGCTATTCTTTATAAATTTGATTGAATAGTTAATACGATTAACAATTTAGAATTTTTTAATAGTCTACAATTCAAAAGTCAGTACTCTAGCAATATCATGGGATGCAAACGTAAGAAATAATATAATATTTTTACTTTTTTTATTTGTTTAACTTCATCAAAAGAAAATTCTAATAAACATCATTTTTTTTTTCTTATTTTAGAATCTACCGTGTCAGTTACCCCTTCTTTTGAGTTGCATGCAGGTAATTTCTCAATGTTTTACAACATAAATGTTACAAATTTGAATTCAATTTTCTAATGAATATTTTGTTTTATGTTTAGATATGCACTGGCTCGAACCTCAATATCATGATAAAGACCAACAAAAAATTGTAAAACCTGGTGAACTTGAAGCTTCGTTATATGATCCTCCTAGAGTTGTTGATAAAAACTTACTAGATCGGTGTCTAGGCTCTATGATAGGCTTAGCTTTAGGTGATGCTCTTGGTGCTCATGTAGAATTTAGACCTCGTCAATATTTGATTGATCATCCAGTAACAGACCTTGAAGGAGGAGGAACTTGGGGGCTACAACAAGGCCAAGTAATCTAAAATAGTTCTGTGAAAAAATTTGAATTAAATATGATTTAGTTCACTGACGATACTTCTATGGCTCTTTGTTTGGCTATTTCATTAATTGTTTGCGGAGATTTTAATCCATACGATCAATTAGTTCGTTATAAATGGTGGTATAAAAATGGATATATGTCATCAACAGGACAATGTTTTGATATTGGAGCATCCACTAGACAATCTTTACAAGAATTTGAACAACGTCAGCTACATTTTGCACAGAAATATCAAATTCCTATTGAACATTTAGATCATCTTAACAATGTAGATATTTTAAATAAGTTCGATGCATATTGTGGAAAAAGTGATGCAGCTGGTAATGGAACTTTAATGCGCCTTGCACCAGTGCCACTCTTTTTCCAACGATATCCAAAGAAAGCTGTAGAATATTCAGGTCTTAGCGCTTTGATAACCCATGGAGATCGAAAAGTCTATGATGCATGTCGCTTTTATGGAGCTCTTATCGTAGCTGCTCTTCAAGGTGAATCAAAAGCTGAACTATTACATCATGATTTCTATAAAAATCATAAAGATTGGTTTGGTACTACCCCACTTCATGAGGATATTAAGAAAATTGCCGATGGATCATATAAGAAAAAAAATGGTTATGAAGATGGAATTCGAGGTAAAGGTTATGTTCTTGAGAGTTTAAAAGCTGCTTTATGGGCTTTTTGGTCCGATGAAGATTCATTTGAGAAAGGCGTTTTGGATGCTATTAATCTTGGTGATGATACTGATACAACGGCAGCTATTTATGGACAATTAGCTGGTGCTTACTATGGTTACAAAGCATTACCACAACGATGGGTCCAACATGTTTATGCTGGAAAATTTATTACGTGTTTGAGTAAATGGATTATCTATGGGGGTGAACGGTGGTTACAAAGAGGATCATCAAGTTTCATAATTCCTAATCCTATATCGAAATTATAGTTGAATAATACCAATAAAAAAATTTTATTATATAGGTCATTATCTAATGGAAAAACTTGGGAATTATAGTAGAAAATAATATTCAAAATATAATTCTGAATATTAACATCATTTGCATGTATGAATAGCTTTTTCATCTACAAGATACATATTTTTCTTTTGACTAGGATTGATATAATCTGGATAGATTCTTCTGTTTTGATAGTTATTTTATTGCGACTTAGAGAAATATTTGAATTAAATGAACTGATCATTAAAAGACTAACAGACTTATATTTATTTTTCGACGTCTTATATTATTTCGTTTTATAATTAAAAAAAAACAGGTTATCTAGCAGAACAAATCATTTTGATTTTAATTTTTCAAAAAAAATAAAAAATACATCGTAGATGAATGAGAGAGAATCGTTTAAAACCAAATTCAATTGATTCAGGGTGAGAGTACAAAGTCTCATTTGAAAGGGTAAAATATAGTGCCTAAATTTATACATGAGTTAACTAAAAATAGTAAATATAAGCAGAAATTATGATAAACAATTAATATTTTTATCAATATTTTAAAATAAAGCATAGGATCATAGGCTTTTGAACTCTTTCTAAAAATTCTCGATAATGTAGTTTTATATTGAAAACTTGATAAGGCTTGTCTCATCTCAGCCGCTAATAGATTTTACTTTTCTTCGTTTTTCTAATGTGAAAGTTTTTGAGAGGCAAATTCTATATACAATAGTGGTCCTATGAGTTACAATTTCCAAATGAAATATGATACTTTAAATTATCAAAGTGAAAATCATCTATATAGCACTTTTCAATCGGCGAAGTTTACATGCCCAAGATATGTCATATCTGTATTTTTGAATGATAGATATTGTTTTATCTGTTACAGAATTGTTTTTATATGCACTACATGAATTACTAATTGTATGAAACAAACTAACACAATACAATAAAGTATCATACATGTGTATCGCTATATCTTCATTTGTACAAACGAAATATTAAGTTATATAATGAAGAGGATGCGCTAAACAAGTGTATAGATAACATAATCACACGATAAAGAAAAAACCAGCATACTGCGATACAAAAACATTTTCTCTGTTATTGACCTTTCTTATGATAAACAAATATACTTATAGTTGATGTAATATTTATTTATTTTTATATATTCATCTTTACTATTCTTATTCTATTTGTCATTATCATTCTTAGATTAATTAGTTTCGAAAAACCTATATAAATATATTTCGTGCATAAAAAAATAGTGGTGAATCGTTCGTATTTTTGTTCAATTGAATTTCTCAAAAATATCGAAACAACAAACACAATCAATATTTCAATCGTGTGTCTTCTCGTTGCAGTTGTACTCGAAGTGACGAAGCAATATTGTTATTACGGAAGAGATACATTCTCTTGAATGTCTGCGAATACAGAGAAAGATAAATATGACGGAGAGAGATAAAGAAGAGGATGTAAGAATCACCTTGTTATCTCGTAAGGCATCAGCGAGATGTTGTGCTCCAGTATCATCGATTTGATTGTTCCAAAGATTCAGCTTAGTGAGTGTCTGTGAATAGAGAGAAACCTTAATATGAGAAAGAGATAAAAAAAAGGAAATGAAAATCACCCGATTGTGTCGTAAGGCATAAGCGAGATATTGTGCGCCAGCATCTCCAATTTGATTTTCGGAAAGAGATAGCTCAGTGAGTGTCTGTGAAAAGAGAGAAAGTTAAATCGGAGAGAGATAAAGAAGAAGAAATGAGAATCACATTGCTATATTGTAAGGCATCAGCGAGATATTGTGCTCCAACATCTCCAATTTGATTTTTGGAAAGACGCAATTTAGTGAGTGCCTGTGAATAAAAAAAACAGATAAATATGAGATAGAGACCAAGAAGAGGATGTAAGAATCACCTTGTTATCGCGTAAGGCACCAGCGAGATGTTGTGCTCCAGCATCACCGATTCGATTGTTCAAAAGAATCAGCGTAATGAGTGTCTGTGAATAGAGAGAAAGCTAGATATGAGAAAGAGATAAAGAAGAGGAAATGAAAATCACCCGATTATGTCGTAAGGCATTAGCGAGATATTGTGCTCCAATATCTCCAATTTGATTTTCGGAAAGAGATAGCTCAGTGAGTGTCTGTGAATAGAAAAAAAGGTAAATATGAGAGAGAGAGATGAAGTAGAAATGAGAACGACATTGTTATATCGTAAGGCATTAGCGAAATATTGTGCTCCAACATATCCAATTTGATTTTTGAAAAGATGCAGTTCAATGAGTGTCTGAGAATAGAAAAAAAGATAAGTATGAGAGAGAGGTCAAGAAGAGAAAAAGACAATCACATTGTTATCTCGTAAGGCATCAGCGAGATGTTGTGCTCCAGCATCACCGATTCGATTGTTCAAAAGATTCAGCATAGTGAGTGTCTGTGAATAGAGACGAAGATAAATGTGAGTGAGAGATGAAGACGAAACGAAAAGCACATTGCTATATCTTAAGGCATTAGCGAGATATTGTGCTCCAACATCTCCAATTTGATTGTCATGAAAATCCAGCTGAGTGAGTGTCTGTGAATAGAGACAAAGATAAATATAAGAGAGTGAGATCAAGAAGAGGAAATGAGGGTGACTTTGTTATCTCATAACGAATCAGCTGAATGTTGAGAAAGCTTCGTATCCTGGAATTTTTAAGAGGTATTTTACAATATTTTTGTAATATTTTCAGTTTTTTACATTGGTAGAATTACTCAGTGTTATTTGTTGAGCTTTTACTAATATTTTAAAACTTCATTAGAGAGGATTGAAATTGTCTAATATTTTGAAAAATTCTTAGTAATCTTCCGAAGTTTTTCAAAAAAATATTACATATAGTTAAGAATTTTCTTCACTATTCGAAAATACTTTTTAGTAAACATAGAAAATTGCAAAAATTTGCTGAAATACTTCGTTTGGAATATTCTTAGCAATTTTTATGGTTATCGAGGTAGTTTATGTGAAATTGCTTTTTAACATATTTAAACGCTTATATTCGTCGTACTATTAACTATTATTGACATGTTCGTTTTTTGATGATTAAAAACATTGTTTAAGTCATTTTTGTTATAGTCAATGAACAAACGACTCTTATTAAGAGTGAATAATAGATAATTAAATTTTGGTTCGTGCCTGCTGTATTCTCATTTTAAAGTACTGTTTCTATCGGTTTCTCTAAAATATTTATCACAATGCGTATGCATTACTATACACAAAAAGAAATCGGAACTACACGTGTCATGATTTTTCAGTTTGTAACGCCTTTTCAAGCGTTTAATACAATGTAACTTAATGCGTATAATTTTGTCCCTAAAAATTAAAAAATAATCAGCAATCTGTGTTGAAATCAAACTAATGCATCATAGTGAACTATGACATAGCACTCGATTACTGTGAATAACGGGATGATAATTTTTACAGTGGCAACTTGAACTACGAGTGAAACCCAAATTCAGTTACTTGCAAGCTAAATACAATACCTACTGGACCAGACATCGCTCGATAATGATTTTTTACTCATCAATCGCATAGAATAATCTTTTTATACGATTTGTTAGATTGAAAAATTGGGTGTTCAATCATCTTTACTTTATAAAATATATATGAATAGAAAGTTTCTGCATAGCATATTATGATAGAGGTAGCCTCGATATTTTCAAGGGAAAGATACAAAAGTAAAAATCGTTGCTGTTCAAAACAGTACATCAAATTTGAAAAAAACAAAGAATTCTTTCTGCGATGAGTAGATAGATAATGGATAGTATAAATATCTTAATTATACTTTCTCTCATGACGAATAATAGCATAATATACGGTTTGGAAATCTAAAATAGAGATTCTATAAGAAAATACTTGTTAGAGTAATCCTTGTAGGATTGAAATATGAAAAACGGGATACCTATTATTGTTGATTTGCTAAAAGGTTCTTTTTTTTATGTGTACCTGAGCATGTTTCAGCATCATTCCTTCCTTTAGAGTATAAAACTTTAACAAGAAAATACTTTATAGATATCTTAACGAGACTCGAACTATATAAGATGTCGGATAGTATTTTGTAACCATTTATGACGGTGTGGGACGATCTGTAGACCGTGTTTCTCACACTTTGTGATGGCTCCAAGAATTTGTCTGTGTAATGGGTAATGAATTAATTAAACAAATGAAATTAAAATTTTGAAGCTATGTCTACTTGGATAATTCTGTATAATTGCGAGTGCAACTGGGTGTGAAGGTTTGAAATAGAATGAATTTTCTTATTCATATAATACATCCAACTAGACAATACTGTCGTATTAAACGTATCCATTTGAAATCGGAAAGATGATGAACATGTGATTTTATAATACAAGGAAAGATTACCTGATATGGATGATACGTATCTATGATTGTATTGAGCTTTGTGCAGCCATTAAGGCAAGACAAAAAAATCGTTTCTAGTTCGAGGTTATCAAGAATTCGGTAAATTAATTCCACCGGCAATGTTTGAAGCGATAGACCCATCTTCTGAAAAGTTGATGCAATTACTTGTGACATGAATATATTTCACTTTAATGTGCGTTTTGAGGTAGTTTGTTATCTTATAAGTATCGTCGTGCGCGTGTGTTATGAGTCATCGAATATCTTGTCAGAATTCAACTTCTTATTTGTATATGTAACTACCAAAATATGATGATAACGGACGAGGTTTAGTATAGCTCCCCCCTCCACCTTTTATATATTGACCGCTTCATTGAATTATCAAAATAAGTGCTTCTGTCGTTTAATCGCACCCTCACCCTCACATTGATTGCTGTGTGCAATCCATCAATCAGCATAAGAGTATGATTAAACTACATGAAAAAATCAGTAAGCGTTGACTTCTATTGTTGAGATGTTTATTATTAATATTTGTTGTTCTGTTCTCCATTCGCTCATACTGTTCATCATTATAGAGAGAATTTGACATCGAAATTTACTCATTTCAAGATATTTTGTTCTTTACAATGTTTATGTTCACTAATTTAGTATTAAAAGTGACGAAAGATCACGAAACTTGTGTTAAATGGTGTCAAGAAAATGGTTTAATCAGAGATGCAGAAAACGAGGTTCTAATCCACATGATATTACAAGAAGCACTGTGGCAAACAGTTGGTTTGAAAAATAAAAATTAACAATGGAGGAAGTTATCATAATCTTATTCATAAAACATTAACAGAAGATTCAGAAACTTGAAGAGCAATAATAGCTGAATGGATTGGTCATTGTCATGATGTTTGTTTTATTTGGGTCGATAATTATATGAATGCACTAGGTTTGATTGATGACGAAGAAAAAACTATTGAAATTGATGAAGTAAAAACTGGGAAAAGAAAATTCAATTGAGATAAAATTATTGAAGGACAATGGATACTTGGTATAATTGAAACATTACCTGAAGATGATCGTTATGGTGGTGCTTATCGACTCGAAACATGTCCGGATAACAAAAGAGATGCTGAAACATTAATATCTTTAATAAAAAAAACAGTGGCATCTAGTAGTACGATCATCGCAGAATTATGGAGGGGCTGTTTTGGACTTGAAGGTGAAGGATATTATCATCTGTCCATCAATCGCGCTGAAGAATTTATCAATCTTGTTAGTGATGTAAATACTCAAACTATAGTTAGTCGTTTTGTGAACATTTTCAGCGTTAGAAGTATGACGGTACTAACGGGTGGTCCAGAATTAATGATCACTTAGTATTTTAGAGATTTCTTCCTTATTTTTTCTTACCAAAAGATTCTCTACAAAACCATATACTTTTAAAACGATAACCTACTTTCAAAATATTTGAAAAACAATAAAAATTAAAAATATACAAAAATGCTCTACTTTCTAATCTAATTATTTAAATGTATTTAAAAAAGAAACATACGAAGAGATACAGCGTGAAAAGTTGCACAATTTATGTAAGGTCGGTTATTTAATAATTAAATTTTTTGTTCTCAAAATGGACATAACTTTGAATAATCAAATTTCGATCACGTAAAAAGGCTGTCTAAGTGTATAATGAACTTGATTTTTCTTATTTCATCTTGTTATTGTCTGATATGCTTTATTAGAAAGAAATATAATACGTCACTAAATGCAGCGTGAAAAGCATTACAATTTACCAAGAACAACCATAAGAAAATAAGATGAAAAAAAAATTCATTTTCACGTGATCAAAATCTAATTGCTCAAAGTTACGTCTATTTTGAGAACAAAAAGAGCAATTATTAAATAATCAATTTTATGTAAATTGTACAGCTTTTCATGCTGTATCTCTTCGTATGTTTCTTTTTTAAATACATTTAAATAATTAGATTAGAAAGTAGAGCATTTTTGTATATTTTTACTTTTCATTGTTTTTCAAATATTTTTAAAGTAGGTTATCGTTTTAAAAGTATATGGTTTTGTAGAGAATCTTTTGGTAAGAAAAAATAAGGAAGAAATCTCTAAGATACTAAGTAGTTCATTAATTCTGGACCACCTGTTATCTATAGCATTTAGATCGCTGTTTTGACATTGTTTTTTCAATTGAATATAATTTAAAAAACTTCTTGACTTTTAAATGAATTTTTATATGTAACAATAAAAATTTGACGAAAGATTGTATGATAATAATAAATATTTGCTGCACCAGAACGAAAACAGTTAATTACAAAAAAATGAAGAAGAATACAATAGACGAGATCTATAATTACAATATTGTTTTTCAAATACTTTGATAAAATCAATTTTTTCTTTTGATTGTTTTCTCTTTACATTTAATAAAGAAAAATTTTTAGTTATTAATAAAATTTAAGTGAATGATGATATTTTGCTATAATGCAAGAAAAAAAACCCACATACATGATGATTTTTCTTCCTCTCTCTTCAGTACATATTTATTTAAATATTGTTGATCATAGTTTCTTTCATTAAAAATTTAGAACTCTTCGTAAAATTGAAAGTAAGAGAAAGATGAAATTCTATTATTGTTATCTGGCTTCATTTTATATTTAAAAAAGAGAAAACGTACTGTATTTAACTTATTTAAAGTTTCAATACGTGATATAAAACGTGATGTTGCTTTATTTGGTAGGATATTAGTATATCTTCGTTTGAATTCAATTAGTCTCATATAATACTTATAAGTCATTATTTGGCAACAAAATGTGATATAACACTAACTGTAGAAAAACTGGATTTAAATACATATCTATATTTGAACAAAGAATATTCATTGTCACTATATGTAGTCAAGATGAACATGTTGCTATTAAATATGAAAAGTTTGTCAAAGTTAATCTGAATATCATCAGTATTATTCTAGTTATTTTGTTAACAAATTTCTGATGTTTGAAACAAAAGTTTCATCAATTATTGATTTATTTGATGTATTAACAACAAATTCATCTAATAGATCTATTCATTGATTAAGAAGTTCTTTTCGACGCGAATCAAATAATGCTTGATGGACTAAGAACAATTCTGGCAACTGTAATACTTCTAGTAACAGACGGAATTGATGGAATAATTGCCAGATGTGGAAGAAGATGTGAAGAAGACTATGATGGAAAGAATACTGGTAGAAGGCATAGCAATAAAAATAATAATGAATGTAACTTCAGGATATTCTCTCCTCTTTTTTGATAGAGGGTGAAAAAGAAACTTTTGTCTATGTACTCTTAAGATAGACTGGATATTGTCCTTTTGATCTGCGCTTGAACGAGCTCAATTCGATCTACCGTTAACTTTTTATTTGATTTTTACGAGAAGCTGGTATACCAAAAATGACGAAAATTTTATTCTCTATACGAAGTAAAATGAAGTCTCCATAACAGATTCTTCATAAAATCGATAAAAAACGAACTCTCAACTTCTTAAAATTATTTTGAGTTTCTCTCAAAATCAGCTTTTCATGCACAGTGGTCATTTGCGTCAAGAACAACTACCCTCTAACTTGGTCCGATCAGGCTGAAATTTTTACCATAGATATTTGGGACTATCCTTCAGAGGTAAAATCAGCCGTTTTTGTTTTTGACTTTTCCATCCGAAGATACAGGGTTTACAAAGGCCAAAAAACCTTTCAATATTTTGTTTATAAAACAAAAGGAAAAGGAGATTTTCGAAAAAGCTCAAAACTATCTAATATATAATCGTAGGTATCTATACAAAAAGAAAATTTTCAATCCAATCGGACAAAATTTGATGAGGTCGTACATTAGCAGGATTCGATTCTATAAAAAACCAAAGCTTTCCACAAAATTCAACGAAGATCTTCTTTAAAAAAATTTTCCTCAAACATGTACCTCGTTATTTCATGTGCTCTATCTATGGTAAAAATTCCAGCTCAATCAGCCTTACCGTTCTCGAGATCTAGAAATGATCAAAAAAGAGGGAACTCCCTTAATGCATACGAATCTTGAATAATTTTTAAAAAAAAATCAAATATTTTATACAACTACATAATTTGTTTCTCACATAATTGCGTTTTCTATATTTAATCTGTATGTTTTTAAATGAATAAACGTCTTGCAATACTTTGAACTCAATAACATACATAGATATATATTGCATCATATGCAAAAAAAAGAACGACATAGAAATGAAAATAAATAAGCTTTACTTCGACAAAGACAAAAGGAGTGTGGTGCAATAGAATGATATTTCAAGAGAAGTATATTTTAAGATTTATGACAACAAATGTTTTCAACATTATATTTTCTTTTCTTCTCGATTAAAATGAATGGTTTTTACTCTTTTATTTTATTAAGCTCAGGAAGCATGAAGAATAGATGTCAAATATTGATCAAAATATATGATTCCATCTACAGATTCATTATGAGACGTTAGAATGATTTATTTTTGCTAGCATTAGAATAGAAAGTCATTTTCTAAGAGCATAAAAATACTTGTTTATTAATTTGCTTTATTCGAACTTATATCCATTTCGCCAACGTTTGTCAGCCACAATTTGGATCATACCATGAAAATAAACTTTTCAAGTTTAGTTTTCTATTGATTTAGAATGATGAAAATTGATTTCATTCGTGTTTAACATGGCCTCCGGTTATATAGTATGTTATTGTTAATTTGATTTTTCTCGATCGAAGAAACCTCATAATTCAATTATAATTGTGAAGCTTCATTCATCACTGATCGAATTATTCGTATATAAATCCTATTCAATTATTCTTCTAGAAGTATATAATAGTATGTCTTGTGTTTCATCTACTAATTCTCGTTGGAGTGGTATTAAAGTAAGACGATTCAGTCAAAAACTTGGTCGTATTGTCAGCGCAAGAAAAGTATGTACTACACTTTAGATTTGTTCATTATTTTTTTTTATTTATGTGATAGAATAATTCGACAATGACGAATGTTCACAAACGGCGCTCCCCTAAGATAAATTCTGAAATAATTTTACATCCCTACCACTCAGTATCATTCGTATCAAAAGGAACTGATCAGGCGGATCATGTTGACGATAATTTACATACATTCTCAAATATCGAACAACGATCACTATCAAAAAATTTTCCTACAGCAAAATTTCAGCGAATAAATGATTGTCACAAGAAAACTACTATGATCAAATCTGACAAAATACCTTTTTCAGATTCTAAAAAAAGGTTTGATAAGAAAATTTTTTTTATTTGACTAAGAGCTTTATTTAGTGACAATGGAATACTTCGTAAATTGGAAAATTCTCGATTGTTAAAACTTATTGCCACTATCTTACTCTTCGCGGCAATAGCTTTGGCCATTATTGCTCTTGTTTTGCAAATTACAGCAAGCTAGTATTCTATTTGAGATAGGTTGATCAATTATTTACACGTATTATTTTTAGGTCAAAACACATTAAGCACAACGACAACTACGACAAATTCCATTTCAATTACAAGTTATTGTAGTGTCTAATTTTCTAAATCAATATTGTTTCGTTCTAGGTTGCTCATTCTTAACATTCGATGATATCACAACGTCTGTATATAGCGATATACCCAATGGTTATGGTGGATTAAATTGGCAGAATGCGAGTGTATACAATACAGGTACAACGGTTAATTATAGTGTAGCACTTGTTAGTGGATCTTACAATGCATATAACTTTGGTGGTGGTGGTATGCTAATAGATGCTAACATTACAAATACATTTTCGTTTTATTCATTCTATGCTGCTAGTCCACATAATGTGAGCAGTACATTGACAATGATTGGATCACGTTTAGGAACTGTTCGTTATTCAACAACAGTCACTTTAAATAAATATTACGGAAAATATTTCGTATTAAATTGGTCCGATATTGATCGACTTTATTTTAATACTATTGTTTATATTGCATTTGATAATATGTGTATTTTAACTAATTAATTGCTACAGTTTAATAAAATTTGACAATAAATTTTTGTTTCTGTTTTTCTTGTTGCTGTTGTAGAATTAAGAGACATGAACAATGTTCTTTTCGTAACTACGAGCAGGAGCTCATAAATATTCTTATTTTTTCGATTATTTCTTCTCAATATTATCATTTGGACTGATAGTTTTACTGCAGATAGTCAGTCGATTGCTCAATCTATTTTGAAACTTTTAGCTATATAGAATGCAAAATTATTGAGAAAACTACAAATATATATTGTATAGTCATTTGCCACTGAAACTGAAATTTAGTATTTTGTTTATTTTTCTATGATTTTGATTTCTATTTGAGATGTTGTATGATAGTTAGTTAACTAATATATTTCACTACGGCCAAAGACATCTTTGGCGATCTTCACATGTTACTTAGCAAACTATAGAACCAAAAATACTCGAAAAAATGCATCGATAAAAGTAATAACTAGTTAATTCCATATATCACATCAATAGCACGAAGAATAAACGACTTAATTAATTAAATTTAATTTTTTAACATAAGTAACATCTATAAAAATTACATATTACGTTCATTTATCAATGTACCAACTATCAACTAAAATAATTGTCTGGATTATAATAACGAATATGATTGATATTTTTTTGAATAATAGAAAGTGAAATTTGTTCTCAAGCCTTCAATACTAAACTTTCGAGTTACCGCTGCCTTCGTATACTATGTAATTTTTCATCCAGTTTCATACTGACTCGATCGCATTAAATTCTGGATTGATCGATGGATAATCATCTAAACAGGTAAGGTATTTTTTCATAAGCTAATCATGCACTATATGTATATAGCTCCATGTAGTGCGATCATAAATCAAAAAGTGATCAGGTAAATTCTTTAGATAATTACTAATGGCTAACTGAATATGTTGCATATTAGTTGTCAAATTACTACGATCGCATATAAAACTAAATGAGATTTACCATAATAACAAATGTCTTCAGATGGTGAACATCAATTGAGACCCAAAACACATACCTTAATTGATTAGCTTCAAAATTTTTCTCGTCGGTAAAGAGTGCATTTTGCTAATGATCTGTTTTATATGCACAAACATATTAGAATCGACTTATAGCTTATACTTCATCAATTTTCTATTGAACAAGATGAAAATTTTGTTTTCTACGAACTTGTCGGATGATACCTGCACTAATCATCTTGCCAGTACAAGATTGTGTATGAGCACAAATGAACTTTGATGTATTTGCTGGATAACTTGACAATATTTGTCGAAATTTGCGACAGACTAGATCATGAATAATTGCACATCGATCCTTACCTCGTCTTTCTACAACATCCTTTGTTTCTTCAAATAAATCGATAATTTATCTAGCAGTAGTAAAGCAATGTAATGTACATGCAATCTGTCAAAATGATAAATTACTATCAAAATGTAGCGAATTGAGTCTCCCCCTTTCTTCGAAATATTTGTCGTTTTCTTAATGATTTCTCATTCTATAGAGCTGCCAATTTTAGGATAGATCAAACAATCAACTGGCTATCTGCAGTAAAAATCTCAGCCCAAATGACAATACTGAGAAGAAATAATTTAAAAAATGAATTGGCCAGTTTATTTTGGTCAGATATATATATAATTAGTATGGCTTTTCCTACAATTTTTAAAGAGGATCAAATTTATTAATAAATCCCTCCTCATTCTTTTAACAGTTAAACATCTTATTTATCGTTTTGCAATCGAAAAAAATGAATATTCATTTGTTAGTTACAAGTTTAAGCATGTATGCATTGGAGAAAAACCATGTTTCTTGACTTTAGAGGAAAATTACTGAAATTACTGATATTGTAGCGTTGTTAATCGAAAAGTAAAAATATTTATAAGATTTCAAATAGTTTTAATTTAAAAATTCTTCATTTACTCGTTCTCTAGTTTGAACAATATTTTGTTTTCTCTTTTTCTTCTAATTATTGACTTAGGTTGTAAATGACTAAAGAATAAATCATATCCTAATATTAATTAATTCATTGCTAATGTATGGAGTTCTTTTGTTTTTAATGATATAAACTCAAGACTAATTTTATATTTTTCACTTCTAAATATGACTTTATTTTAAATGAAAAAAACATGTAAAGAATACAAAATTTTAATTATGCAAAGAATATTTTCTATTTAATTAATCACAAATTAGAAATCAAAAGAAATAAATTAATTTTGTTCCAAATAAATCATTGATAAATGTTCAATATCTTCTTTAAGAAGAATATTCATACCCATAAATGAATGTGCACCAATATGACAATGAAACATCCATAAACCTGGATTATCTGTTATCATACGTAATTTTGTCCATCCACACGGTTGTCGATGATTTGTTACATTTCGATTTGGTGAAAAATATGCATAAGAACTTGCATAAACCATCAAAGAATCTCGTAAAACAGGATCATGTGTATCTGACCAGACATTGTTTGCTGAATCATACCAACCAGTTCCATATGAATGTATCCAAAATTTATGTCCATGCATATGCATTGGATGTGATTCACAGATACCATTAAGTGCAACAGTATTTTGAATAACAATATCAATTAATTGATTATGTTGTACAGTATAAACAACATCATGTGGAATATTTTGTTCATTACCATTATATAAATCCATAAGAAGTGATGTTGAAAGATTTTTTAATCGAAGCATATCAAATGTTGCATTATTTGTCATCCAACGAATGCCTTGACCATCTGATGTATATTCTTGACCAGTACGTAAAATTATTTCAAGATCAGCTCGACCGTCATGACCCGGAGGCATTCGTTCAGAAGCTAGTAAAGTTTGATAACGCTCATTAAAAGCAAACAGAAGTAGTGCAGTTTCATTTGAAAGTGATGGAAGTGAAAGAGATGACATATTAGTTGGAATCGAAGATTGTAAACCATATCGTAAGATACCAATACAACTAGAAAATTAAAAAAAAATTGTCTAAGTAATTGGTTTAGAATTTATATGTTGAAAGAGAAATTTCTGGATAATAGAAGATAATATTAACCTAGAATTAGCTGCTGAAACTCGCCATCGAATTGATGCTTGCATAATAAAAACACCGGTGTTTTGATTTTTTGTTTCAATCATCACAGCATATCGCTGTCCAGAAGCAATTTCAATTGATGTCAAATTTGGTCGTGGTACAATTAATTTTCCGTCTACTTCGACCACAGTCATTGGATGATCAGTTATACCAAAAACAACTGTTGACAAACTTGTTCCACCAATTAATCGTAATAAATATGTTCTACCTGGATCAAGAGTCAAAATAAAATTTTTTTGACCATTTATTAATAAATGTGATGGTTCTCCTTCCCATTTAAACGGTGATCCAAGTAAACCTTGTTCTTGTATAAGACGATCAATTCCTTCCCAATGATCAGATATTACAATTGGTCCTGATGGTGCTTCAGGTATTTCCCATGGTCTTGTTGGATCATCAATAATTATTGCACCGAATGTTGTAACAGCCTGTAAACCGGAATGTGAATGATACATATGAGTACCAGGTGGATATGCATAAAAAGTATGTGTAAATGTTTTTCCACTAGGAATTGGCATTTGTGTAACGAATCCTACACCATCCATTTGTGGTGTTTGCCGTTGAAGAATACCATGAAAATGAATAGTTAATTCTTCCATTGTGTGAAGAGCATTATGAATATGAACAATTATTATATCATGTACATTCGCTCGGATTGTTGGTCCTGGTAATTGATTGTTAACTAAGAGAATTGATGACGAATTGTTGGCATAAGCAAGAGTAAAGTTATACTCATGACGATTAATAACTCCACTAGCTACTTTAGCTATAGGAAACAGTAAGATAAAACGAAATAAAAGAAAATAAGACATCAACATTATATACGATGTCAATAAGTCTAATGTCTTTTTTTAATATCTGCAATAACTGATCAATATATGGATTTTAGATATAAAAAATGAGTTAACATTCACTTTAATTTATGATATAATACAAAAATGAAAGCAACAATATATTATCACGAACTTGTGAAACTAAAATTTCATATGCTCCATTCATGATGTAACTGCAGTCTTATCTTTTATTTTTTCTGTTTTTTTGCTCTTTATATATTTGACTTTTTCTCACCTTTTCAACTATATTATTTGATTAA
>JAJEKB010020757.1:0-18790 GCA_022393335.1 Macrotrachela quadricornifera
TTATATTTACCATAAATACATCAAATTCATCTAGACAACGTAATGGCATTTCTACAACTTCCCAAAGTGCAAGCATAAAACAAACAGTCGAAAATGAACGTTCACCACCTGATAATGAACGAGTATCTTTATGAACTTCATCACCACGAGGTGTTATCTACATATAAATATATAAAATAAATCTTTCAAATAAAATCAAACAAACTTCAAGAGAAAGTGTTCCTTCTTGATGATCAAATATAGCTTCACCAGTATAATTTCTTGATTCAAGAAATGATGTAAAACAACTACTAGTTAATTTTGCTGTTGATTTTAAAAGATTTTTATATTGTTGACCACGATGACGTGCTGCTTTAAATAATTTCTATAAAATATAATAATAAATAAAAAAAACCTAAATGAAGGAAAATATTTTTTTACATGAATAAGTTTTTCTTGTTTATCAACAACATGACCAAATGTATCTAAATTTTCGTTGACTGCTTCTAAACGATCTTTAATTCGTTGTACATCATGTGAACTAATACAAAAAAAAAGCATTTTATTTTAGTTTTTTTTCTTCTTACACATTTTTATTTGTTTCAATAAATTTAAGAAGAACATCAAGACTTCGTCGAATTGTTTTAATATCAATATCTTCTTTTGGTCGTTCTTTAGCTAATTTTTGTGCATTTTCAATTTGACTATGAAGTTTATTTTCAAGAAATTTTTTTGTTGTTTCATGTTGTTCTAATTTTTTTTGATTTTCATCAAGACCTTTTTGTAATTCATTTATTGCACGTTGTCCATTTTCTTTTAAAGCATCACATGTTTGAAGTGCTGTTTTACATTGTTCAGCTTCTTCACGTTTTTCCATAACACGTTGTCTTGCTTGTGTTAAATTATCTAAAACTTCTTGATATTCAGATGAATCTGTTTCACTTTTAGATTTTTGATCCTTAATACGTTGTTTAATTAATTCAATACGTGTATCATATTCAGATAATTCATTTTCACAATCATCTATATTAGAATCATTTGGTGCTTCAATTAATTGTAATTCTCGAAGTTCCTTTTAGAAAAAAATAAGGAAAAAAACTTGTTTTTTTTTCAAAATAATTTTTATTTTTCTTTATACTTTTCCGAATCGACCACATTTTATTTTAATTTCATTTATTGTTGTATCTAATGTTGTTATTAATTGATGATGTTGATTAACACGTTTTTGTATTTCAATTAATTTTTCTTTAGCTTCTTGAATTTGTCGTTCAGTTGTATTACATTCTTTTTCTGCACGACTATATTTTTATTAATTAAAATGTAAATAAAAAGAAATATATTATTTAAAACATACACTATTTGTTCAGCAAGATCTTCAACAAAATATCGAGGATTTTGTATTTTACATGTATAACAACGAAATATATTTGTATTTTGCATTTCTGTACCATTTGGAAGATAAGCCTTTGAAATTAAAACAAAAATAATAATAATAGATTTATTTTGAAAAATGATATGAAATAAATCAATACAGTAGTACAATTTGGTGGAGGATGTTTTTCCATAGTACGACGTGCTATTTCATAATTATCCATTAAAATTTTTTGTTCAATACGTCCCTAGTAAAAATATCTTACAAAATTAAAAAAAAATAGTTTAAATATTAAATTTACACACTTGATCAATTAAATAACATGCAACTGTTGGATTATCAATATCAAGCATAGATAATATTGTTGTAAAATTTGATGGAGGTAACTAGAATTTTGAATTTTTTTTTTTATTATTAACAATTTAAAAAAAACATATTTACTCGAAGATTTTGATAAACTTTTGATTGAAATTTCATTACTATTGAGATATTATAAAATATAATAATTAATTAAAAACAAAAAAAAAGAACAAACAGAATATTCTTTACCAGTTACACTTGGTCGATAGTCCATATCTTGTGCTGGTACACAACGTCCAAGAATTTCAAGAAGAACTTTTTCATCTTCACGACATGAACAAAGATAACCTGGAATTAAATTTCCAATAGATTGTTCAACAGCAATAGCCCATTTTCGATCAACAAGACGAATATGTTTACCTAAAAAAAATTTTCTAATTATTAATTTTTTTACTTATTCATATATACGAAATAATTCTATAATAGAATACCGAATTTTTACTTTTTGTATCTATGAAAAATTTTCTAGATAGTAAGAACGATCAACTTACTTAATTTCTTTCGGTAAAATGATGTTTTGATTCAATAATCAGATTAGAGATGTTTGACTTTTTTTTCCTCAAATTCGTTCTGGAAAATTATGCTTAGTATAAAATTTGTAATTCAAATTTTGTTCTTTTCACCAAAAAAAAGAATTTCATTAATTTAGAAATTGACTACGCGATCTAAGATATTTTGATATTCGTGCAGAAACTTCTCCGTTACATATTTTAACTAATTTTATCGAAATTGATTTTGATAAAATTATCTTTATAATTATTAGATTTATTTTAGAGATTAAGATTCCGACTACAGTCGAAGGAATACTTCGTGACGACTGGGATACCTTGTAATATAGTACTTGAGCATATAAAGGTAGCATGAAAAGACTTTTTGCTCTGGCATACATTCGAATTACTAAGCTGTGAGGAAATATGCAAACATAAAGCCATTATCAAGGTTCACATCCTAACTACAGTTAAGTGAATAATTAATATTAATTACAAACCGACATCATATTCGAATTCTCTACTTTTGATTGCTTTCGGTCAAACTTTTAAGGTACTTATTACTGAATGATCATTGATTTAACGCATACTTGATTCTGATTAGTTTAGACAGGCACACAAGTTTTAAAGATGCCGTCTTCAATACAATCCTTTCCTTGAGAGAAGTGAAATAGCAAAGTATCGTCAAAACGCCGAAAAGTCTTAAAATACGAAACCTCGTATTGGAATGATCAGCTTTCCAGCTAATACGAGGATCCGATCGACAGTTCTACCTCAGATTCGGACTCCTGACACTCGACAACGTATAGTAAAGTTTCATCAAAATCTCGAAAAGTCTTAATAGATTCGAGCCACTATGCAAGGGAATAAAATCTTACCGACAGGTCCAATAGGTTTTTGTTTAAATCTATGTGCTTGTTTTTCAATTTCTTTAAGAATAGAAATTGTATAACGTCCATAAATTGTAACACGATCTTGTTTAGCTGCTTTAAGTTGTTGAATAAGAGCATGTCGTTTACGTAAAGAATCTTCATGTTGTTTTAAAATTGATTGATTATCAAATAATAATTGACGTTCATCATCATATAATTGTCGAAAATTATTTTGTTCATTTTCTTTCATTGATAATATTTGTCGTTGTTCAGCAATTGATATTTGTAATTCATCAATACGTTGACGAGTTTTATCATAATCATTATTACCTGTTATTCTAAAAAAATTTTCGTAATAAAAGAAACAACAAAAATTTAATTAAAATTGTCTATACTTTTCACGCATTTCATTAATTTTATTTTGAAGTTTTTTTTTTAATTCAATTTGAATTTGAAGTTCTTTTTCAGATTTATTAACTTCATTTAATAAATCACGTTTTTCTTTATGAAATAATTTCATACGTCGTTCAAGATCATCATGAATACGTTTTTCTTCTATTGCACTATTTGCAACTTCTTGTGCTTTACGAAGTAATTCATCACGTTTTGTTTTTTCATTTTTAATATCGTCCTATTTTTTTTATTTTAAATGAATAAATTTAATTAAAAATAAAATAACAAACCATGAATGTATCTCGTTTTTTCATATATTCTTCAACAGCATATTGATTATCAGCAAGTTTTTTTTCAATTTCACTTAATGTCTAAAATAAAATTTATATTAAAATTAAAAAGAAAATAAAAAAAATTATTTACATTTTCTATATTAATCACTTCTGCCCATTGAAGTTGTCCACGAAGATTATCAGCATTTGTTTTAGCATCACGTATTGATTCAGCAAATTTTAATTGAGCTTCAAGATCTTCTTGTTGACTTTGAATTTCTTTTCTTTTCTATTTATTTAATAATTAATTAAAAATTTAAATAAAAGAAATTTTTTTACTTTAATATGTTCAGCAAGTAAAGCTTTAGCATTACGAACTTCAACAGTATTTTCTTGAAGATCTTCAACCATTTTTTGTAATTGTGTTGCTTTTAAAAAAAACTTTATCAAAACGAAAAAGATTTTTTTGTTTTTTTATTTTCTTTTTAAATTTCTTACATTATATTTTTCTTTTATACTTTTTGTATTAAGAAAATTTTTTGCTATATCTTGATTAAGCATACACATTGGATTATCAACTTGTATATTAAAATGTGCAACTATTGTATCAATTGTTTCTTTTCTTTCCGAAACTATTTTACCTATTTAAATATATATATATATTTATTTATTTATAATAAAACATAAATATATAAATAACTAACCATATTCATTTCTAATAAGATAATGACTAATACCTTTGATTGATATTTTACGTATAATTGTAATTGATCGACCAAAACGTTCAATATCAATTGCTTCAAGACCTTGATTACACAATATAACAGATATTTCAGCATTACTTTTAAAAAATAAATATTTAAATATTTAATAAATAAAAATTAATAAATTACCTTTTACCATGTTGAATAAAACGACTAATATTCGAACAACGACTTGTACTAGTTGCACGACCACCTAAAGTAAGTGTAATTGCATTCATTATTGCAGATTTACCACCTAGAAATATATTTATTTAAAAGAATAAAAGGAAATTTTATTGTAAAAAAAAATAAAAATACATACTCCCATTATTGCCAATAACCATATTAAGATTTTCATTAAAATCAAATTCAAGAAATGTATGACACATAAAATTTTTTACACTAATTCGAAGAATAGAACCTGCATTTTTATGTAACTAAAAACAAAAATAATTCATGCAAATATTTATTATATCAAAGAAAATGTTTACATCAGGATTTTTTTTAAATATTTGAGATGAATAACTACTATGATCCATTGGTGTATTTTCATTTTGTTCCTCTTCATTATGACCATTTGTTGTTTCAATAATTTTATGTTTTTTATGTGGTATAGTGGATATGGTTAATGGCGTTGAAGACCCACGCTTTGGCATTATATGATACGGATAGATTAGTTAAAATTTGTTCAGAAAACAATGTATAAGATCTAAATAGAAGAGAACAAGAAAAATTATTTTAGCGCGTATTTAAGTTATAGATAATTAAAGATTCTAAGAAAGAAAATTAACAATTGAAAGACTAAGAAAAAGTTTTAAAATGTGCTTAATAAACTTGCTATAAAATGTTCAAGATGATCGATATACAATTTAACACTAGACAACGGTTTAAAATCCAAGATCTATTTGTAATAAACTATGGATAAATCAAATCATCCATTGATTAAGCTTGATTTCAATGATCAAGAAATTTGTTTTTTTTTAAACATTTTTGATAGTTTTAAACACATAAAAATATTGGTTTTAAATGAAATCAACATAATATAATATATAAAGATGTCGCTAGAGTACTGGTGAACAAAAGAAAGAGCACATTGTTGTGACAGCTTGTAAATTAACATGAAAAACGAATATTGTTATTGCCAATTAGTTTGAATTAACAACATGAAGTATCATTTTCTAACAAAAATAATCATAGTATAATTGTCCTTATAAAACAAGAAAAAATTGTTTTTATTTGAGAATTGTATATGACAGCATTCATACTCGGATCTCACATTGAACATATATTTTTAAGGCGATTCTTGGATAAAATATCTTCTGTTTTACAATATGTCACAAAAATCATTCATATTACGAAAATCAAGGCTACTTACTACATTGATCTCTATTCATTTTGTTGTGTGGTATTCCTGTTAAATAAAATTTCTTATTTCACCATCTTAAATGTCACCGTGACATGTGTTTCACTTTCAAAGATTATTTCTGACAGCAAGTATAAGATAGTATGTATTATTCTTATATTGACCTAGGCCAATCCGAGATCGGACGTAATCTCAATATGGATGCTGACATATATACACAAAAATTTTCTAAAGATCAATTAAATATGAATTATAAGACTTATTAAATCTTCTTTTTCTTTTTTTATATCAATTAAAGAAAATATATTGTTTAAAAATTGACCATAATTTAACACAAAAAAATAATTATATGTTCTCATCATAAAGATTTAATATTTCCAACGGAATCCATTGAACATTACTTGTATAAGCAGTTGATCGTGCAACTTGTGATAAAGAACGATTTTGTGGCATAAATTCTCCACTATAACTTGAATACATTGGATAGACCATTGCTACATCAGGTTTTAATTCACTTGCATCAGAAAATCGATATGCACTTGTAAATGATCGAACTATTTGTAAACATTCTTGTTCATTTTCTAATGTCCATGTATAAGCAACACATAATTGATTTAAATCACAATGAAATAGAGTCAATTGATTCACAGTTATTAATTGAGGACCATCAAGAAAATAATCATCATCTTCTCTTTGTATTGTACCTGTTAAAAGAAATAATCGTTCATTTCGTTTAACTTGAATTGTCATTATATCATATTCAATTTCATTTCGATAAAATATTGCATAATCATCTAAAAGTATTTTTATTTGTGTATAATTTAATACATGTATTGGTTGTCGATGCATATTAATAAGCATATGAAGAGCAATTTCATTATAAATTAATCGTGTCAATTTTATATTTGATAAAAATATTTGAAGTAATGTTTGATCAATTGTACAAGCTTCAACAATACTACTTTCAGCTCTATATGTTCGATATGATAATGGTGAACTTCTATCAAATAATAAATCAATACCAATAATATGACCTGATCTATAACATGTTAAAATATCTTCAGAACATTCAACAATACCACGAATAATTAAATAAGCTTCAGATGTTGTATAACCTTGTCGTAAAAGTACTTCACCAGGTTGAAACCATTTACGACGTGATTCTAATAATCCTTTAAATAGAGTTTTTTCACGTTCAGATAAACCATTAAATAATGGTAAATTATTAAATAGATCATCATACTCTTTATTAAAATGTATTTTTGGAATAATCGTAGTATGATCATGTTCTAATTGAAAAAGTTTCTTTTGAATAAGTTGATGAATATGTGAAAATTCATGTTCATTAAGCATACCCATTTCATATAATTCAACAATACATATACATTCATATTTTAATAACATATGTGCACATCGTTTTGTCATTTGAATTGTCCAACATTTTTTATATGAATTTTGTAAATCATGTAATACAAATGATGCACGTAATTTTAACATTTTAGCTTCATTAAGAACATTACTTGTTATATCATTATCAATATTAGCAAATTCAGGAAATTTAATAAGCATGTTATCTATACGTGATTTAGCCGAATTAAATGCTAAAAATAGAATGTTTTTTAATATATATTTATTCAGTAATTTAGAAAAAAAAATAACATCTATTGTATGCAATCGTTTGAAATGAAATAATAAAAAAATTCTTTCAAACTATCCACAGAGGAGATATATAGTCATTCATATGAAAAAATTTTAAAATGTTCCTATTAAAAAGATAATGGATAGATCATAGTAAATGGCTGCATTTTGCATTTCATTTTTCATTATATATCAAAAAGATACAGTATGAAAAGTTCTACAATCTATAAATTAGTTTACTTTAATTATATACTTTTCGTTTTCCAAAAAAAAATTTCACATTGTATTATTTTCAATATATCAATAAATTATATTCATATATATAGAAATAGAAAACTGACCATACCTAATGTTAATTCAATGGTGAGTATTAAATGATCAAATAATAATTTTTGTGTTAATGCATTTAACCATTTTATTTTATTAAATTTAATTAAACATTGTAACCATAAAGGCATAGAAAAATGTTTTACAAGAAGTTGCCAATGTTTTTTAAGTGAAACATTTGTTTTAGCTTCTTCAACAGTTTCAATTAATATTTTAAGTGTTCGTCGTCTAATCATACCCAGATACCATTGTTTTTCATAATCCACTGACATAGCTGTTAAAAATCTTTTAATAATTTCATTTCTCATATTTGTTCGATGATATTCACAATTTAAATCTAAAAAATTTGTTGATTGAATAAATGATTCTAATATACATCGATCATTAGATGATAAATCTAAATCAATTTGAATAATACTATTAAATGATGCTCGATCAAATTGTTCTTGATTTAAAGATATTGAATGAGATATTGTTGGAGAATCAGATAATGTTTGTGTTGATATTAATGATAGTCTTCGATGCTTATTTGTATTATTTTTTTCATCAATTTCTTCAAGTAATTTTTCAGGTAAATAATCTTTAAGTATATCCCAATTTACATTAGCAAAGTTAATATCATCTTTCATTATTTTTATTTGTTTTGATGTTTGATTTCGTAGATGTTTTAATGCTTGTAAAAATACGGATTGACTTTCTGGTGTTCCTACAAATTTATAAATTATTTAAATAATTAAATTTATTAATAGATTTTTCTTTACCTTTATGAATACTAAGCATTTTTACTAAAAATTTACTACTAGTTTCATTAATAATTAATGTAAATAATACAATCATTGAAATATGAAAGAGAAAACGTTTACGAATTGCACGATCGATTTTTGAATCCAAATATATCAAAAGTACAAGAATTAATGTTGTTCTACCACGTAGACCACTCCATGCAAAAATAACACATTCTTTTCTATTTAAATGTATTCCACTCCATGTAATTATTGGATTAAATACACTTACAATTAATACTCTATTAACATGAATTAATAGATAAAGTACTAAAGATAATTCAATATCTCTACTAGTTAAATTTGTTTCTATACCAACAAATGAATGTGCTAAAATAAGACCACTAAGAGTAAATGTTAGAATATTTACAACAAATATAATAATTTGCCATGCAGCTGCCATAGATAATTGAACATTACTACTTATACAATGTTTATGTTTAGACATATACAAACCCATAAAAATAAGAGCAAGAACAGCTGAAACACCAAGTCCAGCATCTGCTATATAAAAAGCAAGATATGTAATACCAAATGTAATTGTAATTTCAATTTTTAATTCATCATGAATTCGATTTAATATGAATACACATATAGAACCACACAATAATCCAAATATTGGACCACCTATAAAAAATAAAATAATTTGTATTTTTTTGTATATAAATCTTATTCTCAAAAATGAATTTTTCTCAATTATTTTATTTATATCTTACCAAGACCATATCGAAATATATCACCAATAATTTCTCTAACTGTATATGAAGTTCTAACAGCAATACGAGTAAAGATTGAAAAAAGCATAAATACTAATCCATTATTTAATAATGATTCAGAATCAATTAATGATGATAATGCATGACTAGCTCCACAATCTTGTAACATTGTAACAATTGTTGCTGGATCTGTTGTACTTAATAAACTACTAAATAAAAGACCCGTTGTCCATGACCATTGATAATCAGATGGAAATAAATAAACAACAAATAATGTAATAATTACAGTTGAAATAATAACACTTGGTCCAGCTACTAACATTGTTGTAATAAGTTGTTGTTTAACAATATGAAAATGAGCATTAAATGATGAATCAAATATAATTAATGGTAAAAATATATAATAAATTAAATGTGGACTTATTTTACTTAAATGAAGTTCACCTCGTAGAAAATCATCTTCACTAAATCCACCTGTTAATTGAGTAGCAATAATACCAATAAGAAAACCAAGAAGTAAAACAACAATATAAAAAGAAAGATTTAATTTTTGTTGAAGATATTTAACAAAAATAATTTTGCATAAACATGATATTAAAACAGCAACTGATAGAACAAGAATAATTGCACCAGTAGATGATTCTTCATTATTTTCCGTTTTGTTTACAAATGTTGTATTAAAATCTTAAATATATACATATGAAAATTTAATTACTTCATATATTTAACTATTAATTAAAATAATTACCTTCCATTCGTAGATAAACTATAGACCTAAAATAATAAATTTTGTTGAAGATTTTTATTTTTATATAAAATATTTCTTCAGCATATCGTATTGGTATATATTAGTATAAACTCAGTAGGAAAAAAAACTTCATACAGCTAAAATAATTTCAAACTTGAAATTTTATTTATCAAGATAGTAATATTTTAATTTCACCTTATATATTATTACCTTATTGTGCTTTAGAAAATGATAATGTTTGCCTATAGGTTTTTTCTTTGACTATAAATTTGAAATTATTACCAAATTATTTTTTGATTCAATCATGCATGACAAAGAAAAATTGACATCAAAATAACTGATAGTATGATGTTTGCCTAAGTAAAAGATCTTAAATGTGTCATCAATTTATTTACATCATAAAAAGAATGTTACACCTTTGTTTAAGAGTCATAAATTATGTTTAAGTTCACTTATATAGTTCAAAATAAAAATATATATATAGCTATGAAAATTTATTAAATACAACTCTAATTATTGCAATTCTAATCAGTGAAATTTATGTTAAATTTCTTTGAAAAACACAAATATTTTAATCTAATCTCTATTTATACAATTGATCAACAAAAGAAAACAAAAACAACAGAATAGTTTTAGAACAAATGATATTTTTCTTATAATTTAAATATTATAACAGTCCATTTGGTACACCCATTATAGACATCATTTCCGCAAAATGTGCTTGAATACTAATATCACATAATTTATTTGCACAACATGGTGTGGCAAAATCGATCACTTGTGGTTTTGGTAAATGAAGATAAGACATTGGATTATGTATAATTGTTGTTGCTGGTTGATTACATTCAACACAGTACCATGTTCGAGATTGTAATACTTCATTGTGATGCTTTTTGACAAGATCTAGCATGAATGTTGATGCTTGTATCTTTTCTTGATTTGATGATAGATCAAGTTGTCGGCAGAGAGAGATTGGTGCTGTATGTTGATGAAAGATAAATTTTTCTTCTTGACCAGTAGCATCAGAACATGTAATTGAATATTCAATAGAACGATTTAGGTTTGAATTTGATATTGATGAAGAAGTTGAAGCTATTGCTGAATTATTCATGTTCAATAAAGAATATGACTAAATGATCTACATATGTTTTTATTTTCTTCTTTAAATGAAAATTCATTAATGAAACAATTCAACATGAAGTGGCGCTTATAATAATTAACCATATGTTCTAAAATATTTAATACAATTTATACGTTTATATAATTAATATATACTTTTTCTTTTTGTTATTCAGGACAAGATAAGCATAAATCATTGATTAGAACATCGTTCTTATATATACACAATTTATTTTGTTCAGAAATCTTAAGTATTCTAAACATAATATTGTACGTCATTTCCTAAAATTGGATTGATGTATGAATGTTAAGATGAACATGAAACTATATAATTCATTATGAAAACATTTTTGTATTCTACTTTGTTTGAACAATATACATGATATAAATTATGTAGGTAGACTATGTTATAGATATATCAGTATGAATTTGAATGTATAATGTGTAAGTCACGCAATAGTTCGACAACGTAACTAAAGATTTTATAATCAATAATTAAAATCCAGATATTGATTGAAATCATTGTTAATGATATATTCATTGAAATATTATGTCTCAGATTGTTATAGTGAACTTTTACTATTGAAAAACATTTGTAGAAACAGATGTATTCATGATTAAGTGTTCTATCGGAAAAGGATATGCACTTTTATACTTTTCTTCTAATGATTAACTCAAAGAATAATTTTCATATATCATTTTCTTTTTATGTATTGTCGTCGGTTATTATCATTGACCTCGAATTAATAAATTAAATCATCGGTCAATGAATTGTCAAGAGCAAGACATGATAGTAAATTCTCGTCAAGAGACGACGTGCGTCCTTTTGCATCAAACATTTATCTAAGTTGCACTTGTTATAAATGCAATGGGTATCAACTAACTTGAGACACCATAATACATAAAGATTAGCAATTATTAGAAGAATAAAAGAGAGTCATTTCCGGACCAATCGACTTTATTATAAGAACAACAGTGAGATTATATTGTTTTGTCTATTAATGATATTTACCAGAACAATTCAATCAAATCCTTTTCTTTTCTATGCATATATTTACAGCATAACGTCATGATTCTCTTCTATAATATAATGTTTCGAAAGTCTTATTATTCAACTTGCTTTCTTGCTGTGATTACTCACACTGGGATATAGAATCTACTAACAAATACTATTTAGAATATCGACAAAATATTAATAGGAGGAAGAAAAACAAATCTATAGACTTTCTATTAATCAACAATATACAAAAAATTCTATGAACGAATAATATATATTACTATATCACTTACTCCACCCACGTACTAGTATATACACACATACAGAGGCGTGACCGGACATTTGACAGCATATATATATTAAAGAAAAGATTGCCGTTATCCGAACACTTGTAACTAGTCACAATAATTATTACGTAACACCTTGAACTCAAAGCACGATTCTATTGTAAGTCATAATAATAGTAACATTTGCTATCAAAATTAGTTATTCATTGTGTGCGTGCTGCATCCGATTGATTGAGCAATCTATAATTTCTTCTCTATTGAACTATCTATCTGTCTATCTATCCACTACGATTGATATTTTTTCTCCTTGTCGCCTGTTCAATCGAATCTCAACTTATAGATATATACACGCACATATACAACATCAACACAGATCAAGATGGATGGATCAATATATAAATATAAAGACAGATATAGAGAAAGAGAGAAAATGAAAAAAGAAAAAAGAAAGAAAGATTGCTGGAAAAGTAATATTAGCTTCTTTCATTATAATAAGTTTTTTTTATTGTCTATGTTCATTACAATGTACATGATGTCATTATGATGAAAATTATTTCCTTTTTCTTTTGCTTTATTAAAAAGAAATCGTAAACCACTTGCATACTTCAACAGATAAATCAAATTACTAGTGTAAGTGTGTATAGGTTGCTTAAATTAAATTCAATTGGAATATGAAAACCAAAACAAATAAATGCTGTAATAGTTGCGAGCAGAGAGAGAGAGAGAGAGAGAAAGTTCGTCCCTGTCTATCTCCATCAGCTAAAAAAGAGAAAGAGAGACTTGAAAAATCATGAACAGTAGTCGCGTCGCTCACATTGTGATGTTTGTCTTTGTCGTTCGTTCTTTTATATGCATATATACCGGCACATTACTACACATATAATCAAGCTGTTTGCTCGATTAAATAACCGTGCAAATGATCATCGTATTACTACATAGCTTAGAATAGAAGAAGAGACACGAAGGTACCAGTAGAAAAAAAATCAAATAGACCTATCAACCACAACCATTTTGATATGAACAGAAAAGAATATAAGAAGAAAAAAAGTGGACATATACCTGGTAAAAACTATTCATAAGAGCCAATTCAATTACGGGTCAACTGTAAACATACAATCGACACACTGAGAAAAATTATGGTATGTCATTGCATATTTATATACGGACCGATGAGTGTGACAGAAACATATATGTAGGCATGTATTCTTATAATACAATAGTTTAATCAAATTGTTACTAGTCAAGATAATGAATGACATTTATGAAGCAAATTTTTTTTCATTAAATACAATAAAATTATCGACAACATATTGGATTGGTAAGAATTTTTTTGAATAAACATTTTTCTATTATAAAAAGAAAAATTATCACTAAATGTTAATTATTATTATTAGTGCTATTTTTCCACATGGATCTTTTATTATAATAATAGAAAGGGAATAAAGTTCATTTACATATTTCCTCTAGTGAGTGTCTGTTTCGTCATCTAACGTAACAAAGATTTATTTCCAATTTATTTTAGACATTTCCTTTTTTGTCTCAGACAGTCAACCAGACAGACAGAGGTCAAACTGATGAAACACAATGACTTATATTTTGAGAAATATACATCTATTAGAAGTTATTAGCTTGATTATTTCCTTTTCTCAATCTCGAATAACTCTTCTCCGCCTCCTCATCTTCTCAAACAAATCAAGATTCAAATGCTAACAAAACACAATCAATGTTATGTCTTCTTTGGCTCATCCGTTTACATTTTTATATATGATCGATGATACACATCTGTTTCACCACTTCCGTATTATTGTTCTTTTTTTTTTTTTTTTACAAATTCACAATTGTTCATCCTTTTCTCCTATATATCTCTCTTATTCATTCTTTTTACCTATGTTCCATTTACCATCTTATGAAGTAAGTACAATATACCACGAGAAAAAAAACCTTGTGTGTACTTCTCAGATGTCGTCATCACTGGCTGTCTTCTTTTATTTTGTCTCACTTTCATCATGCGACTATCAAATACAAACAAATCGATTAAGGCTTTCCTCTTTATTATTACACAGTTGCTTTATACATATATTTATATGAGTGTGTGTGTGCGTGTTGTTCTTGTAATCGGAGGATCAGGCACGTAATTATTTATTGTGGCTTTTGTTTACAATTTGTTGCATGAAGACGAGTTGGTGATCATAATCATCACACTTTTGTGTTCTAGATTAGCATACACAAAGTGTCATCAACAAGAAACAATCGACGCGTCTTTTTTATATTCTTCGTCTATTCATAGCTTATAAGTCGAATAATACATTCCAAGAAAAATGGGTCTTACTGATTCAAAAATACAAAAGTATCTTCAAACATCACCTATTCGTAAGTAGTACAGTTTATATATATATATATAATCCATATTCGAGAAAAACATATAATACCAGAAGTTTAGTATTAGTAAGAGATTCAAGTGACTTCTCTTGAATAAATATTGGCATCTGTTTGAGCATTTATTAGTAGAATATATGTGAATTATTGCACAATTAAACTGATAGAATATAAGAACGAAGATAAACATTCAATTACATACTGATTCTTGCATTCTCATTTTTTTTTCTTTATATAACAGTGTAAATATTTTTCAAAAATCAGCAACTAAAGCTAATTATTAACTATATTGTCGTTTACAAAAAGAAACGAATAAACATATATAAATATACTTTGTTTATTAGATAAATATAGAATCAATAATTAACACTAAGTAATATTAGAAATATTTCAATGTGAATATTAATTAAAATGAAAAAATACTTGAAAAAACCTAATCGGTTGTGATTATAGATTAATAGAAATTTAATCGTGTTCTTACGATACTTATATTTCTTTCTTCATGCATGATGAAAGAAGATTTTTTTTTTCTATAATATTATCCCATTATCGAAGTGTACTAGACATATTTGTCTTTTTGACGAGATGGAAAAATATTAATCTTATATTACTGAAGGCAAATAAAATGAGATTGAGTTTATAATAAGATCATTGTTGTACTTCGCGTTGATCACCAATTGACCTCGGATTCGTTTCTCATACATTTGTTCTCTACTTCGATGATTTACGTCTGATGGTCATCATCATCATCATCTATTCTCGATTTTTATCATTATTTGATCTGACTATTGAATATACGAGTGTATGTGCGGGTGTGTTTGTCACCGGACCCGGTGTGCGTGCCATTGCAAACATATGTCTATAGACACTCGTTTATGTATATGTAATGGAACTTTCAAACACTTGGGGGCGCTCAACCAACTGCTCGCATGTTATATATTATAGTTTACTAATCTTTCTTCTCTTTCTTCTTTTTTGTTCAGTTCGGTGACACTTCATGTTGAAACAATGAACGTCATCGTCATCGACCATTTTCAGTTGTGCGACAAATTACTTTGACGGCGGGTGACCGCCACTTTTACAAGGAGTCTCATGATGATATTTCTCATTCTACACATATATATATAGTATGGTCAAGTGAACAACAGAGAGAACATGAACTAGTCTCCGATAGCAATAATTGACTTGGGCAGATGTCCACATTCTCGGCGTTGTACCCTATTACTTTCGCGTTGATCATTCAATGCTCATATATGTGTATGCATGTTCAAATTAGTTCGACCACATGTCCATGTATGATGCCACTGTTTATATTGTCGATTTTTTTCTTCTCTCCGCCTTCTTTACTAGCGTCTCCAACAGCTGACGACCTTCATCACAAGACAATTCTATTACATTTTTGTAGCATTCTCGACCCTCAATCACTATATATATACCGTTCTAAGACGAATACTGAATGTGCAGAGAAAAAAGGATCATATTAGTGTAGTTCACTCACGAACATTCTTTTCTCTCTCTCTCTCTGTCTCTGTCTGTCTGTCTTCTTTCTATCGAATGAAGAAACTTGAGATATCAGCGTGCGATGGTGGTAATGACGCGGTAGATAGCTATATTGGCAGTATAGAAATAGAAGGAAAGATGCGGAACCTTGTTTTGTCGGAATCTAATTCAATTGGGGAAATAGAGTGAATGAATGAGTGAATAAGCACGAGTTGACAAATGCTTGTTATTATTGAAAGACGATGGAAAAAGATGGAATCTGATTTTTCCCTTCTCTTATTCTACATCATCATCTCTTTCGATTACGTCTTTGACTGAAGTGTACACACATACAACGAGTAAGAGGCGGAGATCGCTAGTTTCCGCCCTATACATATGCATATTTACGTCATTCCGTTTGACCAATTCTTTAGTGCTATTTTATACTCTTACAACTTCTATTATTGTTACTTATATTTTATCATTAAATATAATCTATACGAAACTCATTTCAAATCTAGATCATTAGTATGACTCTTATTGTTTTCGCTTCAAATACGTTTCAATCAATGATTATCAGTTTAAAATAGACAGACGTATTTAATAGTTAGATTCCCTCAATAGATATAACGATAGACAACATTAATCAGTAAAGTTTAAATTATGAAAGTTGATCAAATGACAAAAATGACTTCAACTGTCGACGATGTCTGGGTATTAAGAAACCCACCTCATCATAATCATAATCATCATCACCATCATCATCGACGAATGAAACCAGGTAATATAAACATCTTTTTCTTTTCTTTCTCAAGTATCATGTTATTATAACTTTATGATGATCATCCCTTTATAATTCAATTGAAATTGCTATTTTAAAATAGAAAAGAAATTCTTGAATAATTTTCGTTTTTTTATAAGATAAATTATTCAGAAATGACATTTGTAACAATACTAACTTTACTAATATGATCGACAGATAGTTACGATTGATAAAAAGAAAAATATATATATTCATATTTTAAATGATAACTTTTATTAGATTTACATTGATCGAATGATAATATTTTCTTTTGTCATATTCTATAGTAACACAGAAGAAAAAGCATAAAAATTTGACTTGTTTTTGACATAAACGGCTTTCAGATAGTATGCTTCGATGGTTTGACAACAAAAGAATGTTCAGTAAGATGTATAGATATCGAAGAAAACCATTTTTATGTCATTAACGAGACATTGGTGTTCATCTGCCTTTCTTTCTTCAAGCATACAAAAGAAATATAGAATCATAAACACACACACACACAATATATATATCTCTATCTATCTATATGTTTATATGTATGGAGTCCATTAAAGAGTAATGAACAATTGTCAATTCTAAGCCAGATGTAAAGCGTCGCTTTTTTTTTCTTCTTCATATTTCTATAACAAATGAGAATGACCGATGATGATAATGATGATCGATAGTTTTTTTCCCTTTTTATTTTAACACATCATCAATTTTAATCTGAACTTGTTGCATATTTCTCCTCCTAATTTATAAATATATATAAATATATATATGGTATATAAGCAACGACATGAACATTTGTTCAAGTGAACAAAATGACAATGATGCTTATCTTACATGGAGTTGTCGTTCTCGTTATCTTTTTTGTTCAGTCATTCTCTTTCTCTATTCTATTATTCGATGTCTTAAGAAAAAAAAAAGCTATAAAAAAAAAGATGTCTGTGACAAAGTGAAGAAAAGAGAGCAAAAAGAAACGAAAGATAGCAACAGCGGAGGCGATGTATAGACCAAAGCAAGATTAGATCAGTCAGTCGTTGCCGAGACGTCTTGTCAACTATTAACAATTCCAGTGACAGAAACGTTACAACGTTTTTTCTTCAACAATCTACAAAAAAAAAGAAAAGTCAAAGTGTGACAACTGGGTAAGAAGACAAACTGTACATCTGGTCATTGAATCAACTACTTGAATTGTTTATATTGTGTAGTAACTACAACATGTCCACTTTAACTGATTATAATCGAGATAGAAAGAAAAGAAGGAAAAGGTGTGACAAAAAAAAAGAAAGTAAAAAGAAAGTAAGGAAAGAGAGAGTGAGAGTTGAACTGTTAGACATATATGCAAACAGCGACAGAGAAAAGAATAGATAAGAAATAAAGTGTAGTAAAGTCGTGGTCATTTGTGAAGTGTCTTTAGTCATTTTTCATCATCAGTTATGTTCTCAGCGTTGGCTGACCGATTTTCTATAACACGATCACTTGACAATCTTGCTGCAGGTCGACGAATAACATGTACATCAACAGGTAGAATATCATATTAAAAAAAAAAAGATCTAAACAATTTTATTTCAATTAAAATTCATTTTATAGTTTCACATACCTCCTGTTGCTTAAGTATTGTTTAAAAAATGCGCTCAATTGATTCTTTTTACCCATGAAAACATTTTATTTCTTTAATGCCATCATCAT
>JAJEKB010020758.1:0-41279 GCA_022393335.1 Macrotrachela quadricornifera
AAACAATTCTTATTAAAACTTTATTATTATTCAATTAGTTGAATAGTGACCAAGTAACATAGAAAGATAAAGCAAATGACATTGTAGCTGCTGATGAAAAAAGAAATTTTTGTTAAGCGTTCTATACGACATTAAGATGCGGGCCCCACTACTTTTGATATGCCCTCAAGTCATGGAAGAAAAGACTAATCAGAATGAATGGAAACGTCCGAATAGTCTTTTTTTTCCTTGGTATTCACAGTACAGTAAGAGTAAATTAGAGATGTATCAATTCTTTTTTCATCCATCTAATGACTTTATAATTAAATTTTTTTTGAGATCATTTATAACGAAAGGTGCCATCATTATTGAAATCTTATAAATAATTTTTGTTGCAACTGTAAGTATCTGTTGAAAATAAATAGTAAAGAAAACATTAGTATTTAGAAAAAGCTCCACTTTTAAGAACGTTTTGAATAGATTTGACTTATTAATTCAAGAGAACATTAAATTCTATGATATTGCAATAATATAAATATGAATTAGAAAAAAATTAAATATCGATTTCCGTAAAACAGTCTTACTAACCGGCTAGAAAATGCAGAGAATAATTTAATAAAATAAATAAATAAACTGATAAGAAACAATATGGCCACAGTCTATTATTAGCAGTGACTATAATCAATCAAAATAATACAAAAATTGATTTTCATGTTCTGGCAGTAAAGATACTTCACTGTACATTTTGTTATATATATTTTCTATCGAAAAAAACTAAGTTTTCATTGAAAACTTAAAAAAAAAATATGATAAACAGATCGTTAGATACAATAGAGACATGTCTAATCTCTGTAAGTTTTAATCACAAATAATATAAATTGTTTGATAAAGTCAGCGATGACATTATGACAACAAGCTTTTTTAACCTTTTATATCTGAATATTTTTTTTTAATCAACAGTAAAAATGACAGGAACACTTTTTATAAATATTTTGAGAAATATATAATATAAATTCCTTATTTATTAAAATAAGTATAATTAAATAATAAGAACTTCCATGTAAATTTTATTTAAAAATCTCAATCTAAACATTACAGAAAGAAAAAGGAACCGTTTTAATGTCACTTGAAATTCATATATAATAATCATAATTTATCATTAACATTTTTCTGCATGAACAACAAATCAAAAAAAAAAGATAATTTAATTGGAACAAAGAAAAAAAAACCATTTCATTTTGATAACAAAAATAAATAAATTTATTATGGAAAATGTTCTGTAGTCTTAGGTGGAGATATGATATATATATAAATATAAACCAGTGGAATAAGAAGTGCAATAAATATAATAGTTATAATAATATGCCAAAATTTACAGCCACAATCAGCACCATCACAATTTAATTCACTAACAGGTTTTTTTGTTGATCGCATCATCATTCTAGTTGTTGGTTGATCAGGTATTAATGTTGTTGTTGGTGTTTCAATTAATTGTTCAACTTTAGCACGCATTGATGCTAAATCATGATCCATTGCATTTAAGAAAGCATGATGATTTTGTTGAGTTAAATGTGTTACTGGTAATGATGTACTGGTTGTTGATTGTTCAGTTAGATTAACCACCGTTGATGATAAAGAAGGTTCATGAAGTAAACCAAAACGACGTATAGGTACTCGACAATATGTAAGAGCATAAAAGTCTTGATCGTTTTGTAAATTATTTAAACGTTTTAATTGAGAAACCTGAAACAATAAAAATTTTCTTTTTCTTTTGCATAAAAAAAACAGATTATAATTACATACTGGTACTCGATATCGAATAGCAAATGCTTGAATAGTTTCTTGTGGGTGTATAGGTTTTTCAACAATTACAATTGAACCACCACCATATGCTGCTGGTGCTGACTGTTGTTTAACATGACGAGAACGTGCAATATGTTGAATATTTAATTTTGTCTCATCGTCATCATCTAAATCGATTGTTCCTAATTCAATACTATTATTATCATTTTCAGATGGAGATAAAAGTGGTTCAGATAATACATTATCTTCTTGTAGAATATTATTATTTTTTGAATGATTTTGTCGAATTCGTTTATTTTTTGTTTTAGAATTCGATTTGGAGGAATTAAATAGAGATTCTTTTAATATATCCATAGTAATTTACTATAATGATAATAAAGAGATAATTATGATTAATAAGTCAAAAAAAATGCTAATACCATAATGTATCAATAATGGATGATAATGATGAATAATTAAACATGAAAATGAATGTTACACATGATTTTAATTTTGTGAATTAATCATTGTAAAGTATTAATTGATTGAAATGTAAATTAAATTAAAATCTCATAATAATGATATCCTTCAAAAGACATAAACATTTATAACACAAATCAGACGAAGATTGGTGTATCAAACTGACTATACGCAGACGTAAGTAATATAAATCAAGAGAGAGAGGGCGTTAGTCGATTCACCTTATCATTGTGATCAACAGGAATAATTATTAGATAGACAGATTTTTTAGAAAAGTATGTACTGTGTACATTTTTCGAAACTAATGACTACTACTTAAACACTAATGCTATCTGATATTATGTTTCATATATATTATTTAAACGTACTAAATTATATTTAAAAGATAAAAATAGATTGTAACATTGAAGTTGACAACAACATCACAAATGCAATATGTTACCTGCATAGATAATTGCATCATTATGATAACAAAGTTTTATATTGATAGGGAGATAACTGATAAAGAGAAAAAGATGAAACGAAAATATTTAGAGTAAGTATGATTACTTTCCGAAATGCTTCAGAAGGAAAGATTGAAAAGGAACAAAAGTAACAAGAGAAAGTGAAAAGAAAGGATGAGAGAGGCTTATATGGTGTTTTCTTTTCTTAGTATGGAACTACTTTATGTCAATTATTTTACATCACTACTACGAAAAAAAACTGATCGAAGTAATCTTTTTTGTTCCTTTATGGAAATTTTTTTCAAAAAAAATGTGCATGTATTTTAATCTTCTTGGAATATAATGCTTAATGTAGATATTTAATGGGTATTCATTAATGATAGTGAAAAGACTACAATCTACGATGAAACGACATCAAAGCATCAGCTAAAGATCAACGTGAAGATTCTGTCTTAGTAGTTGCTTCTGCTGCTGCGATTCTAGAAGTGGAGAGTAGAAAAAAATAATCATGTAATGGCTCCATTTTTAGCTATCTAAGCTTTTGTGGAGAACTTTCGAGGTTGTCGATGTATTTATCAACTGTTGGTTTCAAGAATAACTTATTTGTTCATATATATTCTAAACTAATTCAATTCTTTGTCCATTCATTTTTATATTCACTATTGGTATCTTTATTTCTATGTGAAAAACAATTATGCCACTGTTTCCCATACACTTATAGGCTGTTGCCCTTTCTTTGGATAATCGATTTAAAATACTAGTATCTTTAAGATAATCTATATGAGGTCTAATACAATCAATTAAATCACAATAAGACACAATAAATATGCATGTGTTGAGAACATTCTCTTGACGAAATGCGATATTTACATACAATATTTCTTTTAATTAGAATACGATCACTAATAACAGTGTGAGTAATATTCCTAATCTTCACGATGAATGGCAGTGTCTTCAAGACTACGTTTTTGAGTAATTCATCTGTAATACAAATGGCACGCGTTGGTTCTGAGAGATCTACAACATCCACATAACTGTTTTATTTAATATATTCATCTCAATATATATATGACTGTTAGATGTTCTTCTACTGCTATTCATACACTATCACTATGATTCATGCCTCCCTAAATCAAACTCATTCAGTCAGATCCGAAATTCCTCTCAGAAACCATCGGTTCTGATAAAATTCGGTGGCATGAGAACATCCATTTTTGCTTATTATTTCTACTCAAAATTTTCTTTTGATTTAGATACATCTTAATAGAGGAATCATTGGCTAAGTTATCTTGCTATTCTAACGTATACATTCATTGTATGCGTAGTTTGGAAAAGACGTAGTGCACGTGAACAGCCATGAGTAGTGAACAAGTTCGATATTCTTTTTTCATTCTAGATCATTTCAATCTATGAATTGAGCGAATTATGAGTACTTTTAATTTATATAATTCTCTTTTTATCGTAAGCCACTTCGACTCATTAGATTAGTAAACAGTGAATATTTTTTTTATTTTACTTTTTTTTTTCGTTAGAAAATTCTTTAACATAATCATTATCAATCTTATGAGTTATATTATAGTAAGACGAGAATATTCGATTATTAGAAGATATTCACTATTATTGTTTAGTTTCTAATTTTATAGTTTCCAATTATGTTTAGTTAATTCTCTGTTGAATAAAAAGTTTATATTAAAATCCCAAAATATTTAAATAATTCATCTAGAAAATCATTAGTTACGTAATAGTACATTTTAAAAAATTATTTCCATGAATAAATCTTTCTTTACATTCAATAAAAAGATACAAAGATAGATTTTCTAAATTCAACATTCGATGAAAGTGATATTTAAGACTTTCATCTGTTGATTTACGACATCTATATATATCAAATAACAAAAATAACAAAAGCATATTTTTTTCCTCCTTTTACATAAATTTAATTTGGTAATTTCTGGAACGACGAATCTATTTGCTTGTTTATTTTTTTCAATTGGAATACTATCATAATGGTCAGTAGTTCGTTTTGGTGTCGGTACCTATCACAATGTCCAATCGACAAAAAATCTATATTGGTTTGGCTGTTTCTGCTGGTATTTGTACCGGTGTAGGTTTATTTCTCTATTTACGTCATCGACGACAAATAGCATGTAAATAATTATATTTCAATAATATATTTATTTTCTTTTTTCCTTTTTGATAGTATCAAAATCAGCAAGTAATGATCAACATTCGACAAAATCAACTTCAGTATTTTCTTCAATAAAATCTCGTCGTGGTAATCAATATACTGATGTAACATCATCATCATTAGAAAATGATAATAATCCAGAAACTGTACGATTTCAAAGTAATGGTAAGATATTTTTAAATTAAATATTTTATTTAAAATATCAAAAAAAAAACTTTTAAGGTGCTACAATTGAAGTAGATATTCCTGGTGGTGGTGCTCCATTAACAACAGATCAAGCTATTATTTTAACTCGTTTTCTTAATGAATGTGATAATGATACTGAACGATTACATCGTATATTAACAAATATTGCAAATGCAGCAACATTTAAAGAGAGTATGTATTTATTTTGAAAAAAAAAATTATTTTTAAAATTTGTTTTTTGTTTTATTTTTAGATCAAATTAATTTAACAAATGCTGGTTGTATTAATCGTCTTCGAGAAATTCTTTTAATAACAGATAATGAAACAACAAAATGTAAAATTCTTTTAGCACTTAATAATCTTGCTTTAAATGACTACACAATATCTCATTTTTCGGTATGAAATTTTTTTTTTCTGTTAAATAATTGTATTTGAATACTTATTTAATTAGGGTATAGTTTCAATTATAATTAATTTATGTCGTACAAATCCATCAAAATCATCTGTACGCCTTTATGGATTAAATTTATTAGTAAATATGTCTGTACTTGAATATCTTCATAATGAATATATGAAAGATATATATGAACTTGGTTTATTAATTGAATCAACATTTGAAAATAATGATGAAATGTTATCATCTGGAAAAATTCTTGTTAATTTATCAACAAATAAATTAAATATTGAAAATTTATTAAAATTAACTGTAAAGAAAGATAATTTATAAAAAAAAATTATTGACTTATCTTTTTCTTATCTTTTAAGGGTATTGAACTTAAAACAATTGTTAATCGATGTGCAACAAAAAAGAAAATAATTGATGATGATGATGAATTATCTATATATGAAAAGATTCTTCTTCGTTATCTTACTTTTTATTGTAATTTATCTGATATAATTATTCATGAACTTAAAGAAAATAAATTATCGCTATATGATCCAATACCATATCGACAAGGAGCAGTTTATTTTGAATTATTTAATCATGTATGTATTGTATACGATATTATATACACAAAAGAAAATTTTTTTTTTTAGGATAAACAACTGTCAGCTAAGACGATTCTCCGTCCACAATTTTCAGCAAATCAAATAAATGTTCAAATAAAACGTCTTCGTCAAGCTATGGATACAATTCGTCAAATTGAATTTGATTCATCTGTTATATCAATACAAAATGAATTTAATGAAAATGAAACAATAAATATAAATCAAGATTCATCAACACCAAAAAAAACTACAGGAATTAATGAAAATAATAATAATGAAAATTCATTAAATGATTTAACAAATGAAATCAATGACGAATTTGATGATGACGATGATGATGATACAACTCTTGCTAATCAATCTACACCATCAGATCAATCATTAGCTAGTTATCGTTCAGCATTTTCAACGAATGAAAATAATACATTCACAAGTCCTGAAAAATCAAATTGAAATTAAAATCTCGTGTTCTCTTTTTTTGCCTACATCCATATAGATTCCCCTATGAAAACAAGAAATCTTTCATTTTTCATAATAATTATTTTTTTTTTTGCTTATTTTGTAGATATTTATATAATTCTCAACAGATTCGACCATTATCATGGGTGTCGATCTTGATCATCGTTTTGATCGTAAAGCTGTACGACGAGCACCACATTCAAAAAATTTATATTTGCTCTTACTTGTTAAACTTTATCGATTTTTGGCACGTCGTACTGGTTCAAAATTTAATAAAATTATTTTAAAACGTTTATTTATGTCGAATACAAATCGACCACCACTTTCATTATCACGTCTTGTTCGTCATATGAAAAAGAAAGGTTAATTTTCTTTTTTTTATAAAACAAATATATTTTATTTTATATTGAAGGTCGTGAAAATAAAACAACTGTTGTTGTTGGTTCAATTACAGATGATGCACGACTTTATGATGTACCAAAACTTACAGTTTGTGCATTACATTTAACTGAACGTGCTCGAGCAAGAATTCTTGCTGCTGGTGGAGAAATTTTAACATTTGATCAATTAGCTCTTCGTTCACCAAAGGGTAAAAATACTGTTTTATTACAAGGTCCACGAAAAGCTCGTAAAGCTAATCGATTCTTTGGTATGTTTATTTAAATTATTTGAATAATTATTATTTTTAATATTAATTAAGGACGACCACCTGGTGCCCGTCACAGTACAACAAAACCAAAGGTTCGAGCAAAAGGTCGTAAATTCGAAAAAGCTCGTGGTCGACGAGCTAGTCGTGCATACAAGAATTAAACAAATAAAAATTGATATTATTATCAATTTTATCATATATTCAATCCATCAATTGTTTTTGTTTTTTCTTGTATAAAACAACATAAGAGCAAGATAAGAAAGAATAATAAAAGAAAAACAATAAAAAAAACATCATTTATATATACAGATTGTTTTTTTTTCTTTTAATATAATTAATGATTATTATTTGATTAATTTGAGAACATATCTACAATAATAATCAAATCTTCAATTCTTTTATATAGTTTTCATATAAAACTATTTCTTATTATTGATATACACATATCGAAAATTATAATATTCGCTGTAAAATGTCTTGCAAAATATGCTTGCTAATCATTTGTAGCAAATAAATTAATTATTAACTCTTTATTCCTGATGCTAATTCAGCAGAGTTGGCATAGTTACATTTGAATGAAATTAAAACGAGATTTTTTTTGTTTTATGATTTTACACAATTTTGTGTATAGTTTATGTATACAAAACTGAAAACGTAAGTATCATAGATTATATATTGAAAACCGAACATTTACGAAGGTAATAGATAGTTAAACATTGGTAAAAGGAATTATTGTTGGACTTACACTAGGTCATCCATCTCTTGATAGTTATTCAAGAACGACCGTAAAATGCTTTTTTTTAGCTGATTATTAATTCTTTTAAAGTTTTTAGCATTAAGACATGGCCATCTATGAGTTTCTATCGAAAAAAATAATAATTCAATAAAAATTACTTTTACTATAACTTACGAGAGAACCTCTCGAAGTGTCCAATGAATTTTGATGAAATATGAAAAACTATAAAGATTTTGAGCCTTCATGGCATTAGTCCCAAGATATTGAATTTTGGCCTGAAATTTTGCTTATAACAACCTCTCGAGTAGACTAGGTTTTGTACAAAATTTCAAACTTTTCTAATGTAGTCTTTAAGAAATATGAATATTTCACAATATAGATAGTTATTATGGATATTGTGCGAAACATGAATATGTTTGAAACATTCATCTTTCTTAAAGACTGCGTTAGAAAAGTCTGAAATTATGTACACAAGGTAGTCTATTTGCTAGATTAATATAAGCAAAGTTTCAGGTCAAAATGTTTTGATATTGTTCTTTATAACTTATTCAAATGTAATTATAAAATTGTCGGTAACCTCGAAAAATTTAAACCTAATTTAAAAACAATATGTCTAACAGATTTCTTAGAAAGTATTATAGATTATCTTTGAAAAATAATAATTGACATTGAAAATTGTTTTGTTTTTTTTTAACTTTATTACTGTTTGTACTTATGTTGCTTAAATAGTAAAATATACACACACGAAAAGCAAAGAGAAAAGAATGTACATAAAAAAAATAGGAAAAAATGGTTAAATGTCACTCGGTTGATTCATCTTCATCATCTAATCCAAATAAACCTTCGGGTCGTCGTAATCGATAAAATGATGTTAACATACGAAACATAAAAGCAGCTGGTACAGTTATTGTACTAGATGTTTCTTCCATCATTGCATGATTACGTTTTATTGTACGATTAATAAGTTCACTATCATCAATCGGTATTTCAGCCAATGGTGAAAATAATTTTATATTACTAAAAAGATCAAATAATTTAATTATATAAGAAAAAAAAAACAAAATAAAACAATTAAAACATACTAATCAATTCCACTTGATGCTAATATTGGATAATCAAGTGGATGTGGTTGAATACAATTAACAACATGTTCATCTGCTTGTATTATTCGTACAAGATTACCAGTAAATTTATTCCAAATAAATATATGTCTAAAATAAAAAGAAACAATGAAATGATTCTTTTTTACTTTGTATTCTTTTTAAACTTAAAGATTTTTACCCGCAATCAGAACCAGACATAACATACGAATCAGACCAAAAATTAGCTTCTTTAATCATTGTACGTGCATTACGATGACCATCATAAGAATTAATTAAACCTAAACTAGGAACATTTTTTAAAAGATTTTCTTCATGACGACGTTCAGCTTCACGACGTTTCATTATACGATCCCATTTTGTAGCCATTAATGGACGACGAGCACGACCAGATGATGCATTATTATCTGTTGTTGTCGTTACAGATGATGGTTGAGAATCTCCATCATCATCTTCCTAATAAAATGGATAATTGTATAATTAAAATAAAAATTTTAAAAAGTTTTTAAAGTCTTACAACATCATCTTCATCATCCATACTATTTTCATCATCATCATTGTCATCATCATCATCATCTTCTGGATTTTGTCTTCTACGACTTCCTCCAAATAAAATATCAAAAAAACCAACTCGCTTAAAATAAGAGAAAGGAAATTAGAGAAAAAAATTATTTTAATAAAAGAAAATACAAACATCTTGACTGTTCTCTGATTCATTATCAACATCATTATTATTTGTTGTTACATTTGCTGAACTTTCAGTAGATGTAGGTGATGGAGGTGATTGTACAATAGGATTAGGTGTTGTTGATATAGACTCAGTATGTGTATTTGTTTCATTAGCACTTTCTGGTGGATTATTATTATTATTATTTGAAGGTACTGTTGGTTCACTTTCTTCATTTTCTGTATCAGTACGAGTAACTAATTGTGTTAAAATATCACTCATACGTTGCATAAAAAAATTTTGTAAATTGCGATTTCTAGTCGTTGGTTGTTGTTCTTCAGGATTATTAGTATTGTCATCATTATTATTATTATTATTATTTGATGATTGTTGCTGTTCAGTATTATTATTAGTAGTACTAGTATTATTAGTAGTAGTAGTGCTAGTAGTATTAGTAGATGATGATGATGATGATGGTGGTGGTGGTGGTTCAGATCCTTGTTCATTTATAGGACGAGAATCAGGACCTTTTAATAGAGCTAAATTAATTAACAAAATTTAATTGAATGATTTAATCTACCTGTATCACTCCAATCTCCTCTAAGACGTAATCGTTTAAATTGCGATGGTTTTTTTTCTTGTGTAGTTGAAGATTCATTTAATGTTGGTTTATTATCATTTATATTTGATTTTGCTCGTTTTTCATTTCGATGTTCTGTAAGATGTTGTTGACTTTGTTCTTGTGATATTGTTTGTTTTGGATCAAGTAAATAAAGAGATTCAGATGAATATGATGTTAAAATTTCTGTACCATGTTGATTAAATACGACTGATGTTATACGTGGTGGTCGTTTTTCTTTACGATCCATTAATACAAAACGAGATAAAAGACCATTTATTGATGCTTCACCTCGACGAGATACAGACGCATCATTTGATAATTGAGTAGATAATTTTCGATGATCATATAAACGAACTGACTAGAATAAAGATTTAATTGAAAATAACATTCAGATACAATCTATAAAATTGAAAGTATAATCTTTACATTTTTTTTATCTATTATATGTGAAAGAAAGTCAAGAATGGACTGCATCTTTTAGTATATTTATTTTGAACATAAAATGCAGTTTAAAGTTTGTTTACATGATACCCATAATGTTGTAATATTTTTTTATTTCGACTATATCTCGACTTAGATAAATGACAATATCTTGAATTATTTTAAAAAGATGCGCCGTCAAAAGCTCGAAGAAACTTGTATGTATAGAGTAAATTCTATACCAAATCAGAGAACTTCTCAAAATATTTTTTACACAATAGAAAACAAGACTACTATGTATGCCAGTTCATTTTGACTGTCGAAAAAAGCATTAGAATAGGTAAAAACAAATTCGATTATACAGCTTTTGAAGAACTATTCACGGCCTATGTTTTTGGAAAAGATCGAAGCTTTTATCGTTTACTTAAGTTGAGGTATAGTCGAAATAAAAAAAATATTACAATATTATCGATATCATGTAAACAAACTTTAAACTGTATTTCATGTTCAACATAAATATATTAAAAGATGCAGTACATTCTTAACTTTCTTCTACATATAATATGTTAATAAATAAAAAATGTAGAGACTATACTTTCAATTTTCATGGACTGTATATTTTTATTAAATAATTAAGATATAAATCGAATAATATTTTTTGGTTTTTTTTTATAATTAATAAATAAACTTACTGAATCCGAACAAGCACAAACAATTTCATTTGGATTCATTGGATTAATGTCAATTGATGTAATACCCCATTTACTTTTTATAAGTATATCATCATTACAATGTGCTTTTAAACAATTACTTTTTGTTCTTAAATCATATAATCGTACTGTACAATCATCTAAATATTAAGATAAAATAAACAATTAGAAAAAAAAGAAAACAAAAAATAAATATGTACCAGAACATGAAAAAAATAAATTTGGTGTATGTGGTATAACTCGTACTTCATATGTTGTTGCTGCTCCATGACAAGTAAAACATCCCTCATTACTATGTATATTATTTGGTCGATTAAAATCTGTATGAAATATAACACCATCACCTGAACATGAAACAACTCGTTGATCATTTGTTTCTGGTAGAAATTTTGCTGAAAATATATTTTCTCTATGACCACTATGTACACTTGTTAAAATTTTCGTTGTATATGGATCCGTTACAATTAAATGTTGATCATCAGAACCTGATAATATGACTGAACCACGGTCATTCCAACATATTGTATTTACACAACCTCGATGAACGTTTAATGTTCGATCTAATTTAAGTCGTCGTGTTATTGAAGCTGAATTTTTTAATTTAACTAATAAACGACGATGAGAAAGAAGACCATATTGACGATCAGATAAATAAGGCATCTGAAAAAAAAACAAAAATAGTTTAATAACAATATTCATTTTCTTGGTTTTTTTTCTCTATTTTAAATAAGTGAAAAAAAAAAATAACGAACAAACAAACAAATTTTCCTAAGGAAATACAGATATATGTATTTAATTAAAAATACGCCATCGTGTTTTAGGTGATAATTGTTTTTGTATTGTATCAGATATTTGTGTATATGAACGCATTTTATCTAAACCTTTACCAAGAGCAGCTAAAGCAAGTGGTGTACTAAATATTCGTCGTGCTATTTGATAAACATCATCAGCTTGTACACGAGATATTCGATTAAAATAATAATCAGCTTGTTGACGTTTTCCAACTGCAAGTACTTGTCTAGCAACATCTTCAAAAACAACAGGACGTTGTTCTAAATTCATAAAAAGCATTGATTGTAATTGTTTTTTTGCACGTTCAAGTTCAACTAATTCCGGTGGATAGGAAACAAGATAACCAATTTCACGTATAGCAACATCAATCATATTACGAAGATATGGTGGATCACCACCAAAATGAAAATATAAACATCCAGAATCTGAATATGCTTGGTTATAAGATACAGCTGTTTTAATTGGTTCATGTCTAAAGAAAATTTTAATATAAAAATAATTCTTCTATGTTTATTTATTTCAATAAAAAAAAAAGGAAATGTTTACTTATTAAGAACATTTGTATAAAAACGGGAATAAAGTCCTTTACCAGGACCACCAGCACTAAATGAACCACCACCACCTAATAATTGACTTAATACACAAGCGGAAACAAATTCATGTTCTTCTTTATGAGATGGAGCTATTTAAATTAATAATTTTAATATATCTTGTAAAATATATTCAAAAAAGAAAAACCAATTTACCTTCAAAACCGAGTCCAACATGAACAATTTCTGGTAGCGGATCAGCCCCGAATGATAAATGACTAAGATCACGTTCGTCCTATAAGAAAAAAATTACTTAAGATTTTCTATAACAAAAATCTTAAATAATACTACAAAAAAATTCAATATTTTCTCTTTCTCAAAAACTGAATAATCATTCGTAAATACTAAAAAAAAAAAATTTTAAATCTAATTACTTTAATAAGTCCACCAGTCCATATAGATTTATTTTCTCCTTCATTATTATTTGTATTTTTTGGTACTGAAAAATATTTTCTTCCTAAATCAACAAGTTTTTCATGATCAACTCCAACACCAGCAAGTACCATTCGTTCTGGTTGATAAAATTCTTTCATATATGATCTTAACATTGATGTATCTATTCGAGTTATATTTTCTAATGGTGTATATTTTGGTAAACCTAAAGTTTTATCACCATAACCTGCCTAATATATAAGAACAAAAATAAATATATTTTTATTTATAATTTAAATGAAAATAATTTACGGCATGTATCATATCAGTTAAAATAGGTGTTGGATCATATCTTCGATTTTTTAAATCATCTATTTCATTAAGAATTGCTGCTTGTGCACCTTCAATCTTAACATAGAAAAAACAATAAAATTACAAAAATAATAAAGAGAAAATTTTCTTACTTCTTCTGGTAAAAATTTAGGATGAAATAGTGTTTCAGAAAGTAATTCAATAACACGATCAAGTCCACTTGTTCGACATGATAAAGCATAGATTATTATATCTCTATACAAAAAATTGTTCATTCATTGTGAGAGATCTAATAAATTTTAGTTTTACCTTGATGTTTGACAATCACATATAGCATTTACTTCATGTAATGAATCAATAACTTTTTCACGACTTTTATATTTTTTTGTTGACTAAAATATATTGATTAAAATAAAATTTTTTTTTTTTTTTCTATTATTTTATTTTACCATAAATGCTAATTTTTCAAGAAAATGTGAAACACCATTTATATAATTTCCTTCAAATCGAGGTCCCGCTGATATTATAACTATAAGAAATTTAAATTAATAAAATCAATAAAATATATTTTATAAATACCTCCAACAGTACAAAAATCACCAAATAATTTTTCAGAAGCAATCTTTTTGAAAGAAATTTAAAAAAAAAACATACAGCATAAGATTATTTAAAAAAAAAGAAAAATTTAAATACAAACTCGTAGACCATTATCAAGTTTTGTTACATGTGTTTCATATCGATTTGCTTCTGGTTTAGCATATTTAACTTCTGGTAACCATAAAGGTGATTTTGATAATGCAGGAAAATTATATATGGATGAAAATTTTGAATCACGTCCAAGACTTGTATTAAAAGATATATCATTTTTTGTTGAATTTTCCGTATGACGCAATCTAAGTATTTTTAATAAAATAAAATTATTAAATAAAATTAATTTACCTTCGAATTATATTCTTTGATGGTTGTCGACAAAAAAGACGAACTGCTTTTAACATTTTGTTTGATAAAATGTAACTGTTTTTTTATTGTAACAATTATGTACACGCGCAATGCTAAAATTAGTATCATTTTTTATTGGTGAATAAGATAAACGAATACTTGATTAGGTAAAGAATTACTATAGCGATTTCTAGCGACGTCTGTTTTAGTAATAACATTATGGATCAGATAAAAAAATAAATCGAAGTCAATAGTATAAAACGCTACTATATATAATTCTCTTTAAGAAACATGAAATTTATCAATCTTTTCTGAATTTTGAGAATAGTACAATGAATTCGAATCACATGTTCCTACACAATTAAATGAAACATTCGAATTGTTTTCTTTAGTTAGCATAATAATTTTGTTGAAAGCTAAATATGTTATTAAATGTACGCCAATAATTAATTAGAAGACTGACAATTTATTGATTTTTTTCTAATTGTTTACTGATAAAGAACTCTATCATAATATTGGATCATCCTTGTCAATTTATTCTTGTTCAACCATAAATCAACAATTGAATAGGAGGAAATGAACGTATTCATCGTCATAAAATTAAATTTCTTTTGTGAAAAATATTATCAATCACTTGAAAAATTTACTAACTATGATAAAGATGAGGACTATGTCATTATAATTTGATTTATATACTTATAAACGTACACGATGATGAAGATCTTTCTATCCTGGAGACCTTGTTATACCTTTACCAAATTGGATGATAGATGTGATTTTATTCACTTTTTTCAAACAATTTATTTGACTATCGAAAAAAAGAATCAAACAAATATTAAAGTTTCTTTTGTTTTATTTTGGTGAGCCGTTGATCGAACCGTTAATAGAAGATCAACGATATCAATTAATCGATCACCAAGTTGTGTAGCCAAATCTCGTGTAAATGATCCATTGAAATTAATCAAAATCATTGTTTCAATATTCTTATTAGATTTCATCGAATGTTCATTAAATATAATTTCACATGGATATTTATCATATTTAGTACTTGCAAATGTATTATTAATAGATACATATGTATCGGATGCATTTGAATGCAACGAAACAAAAACAGAATCGTATTTCGACTAAAATTTGATCGAAATTCATAAGGTTCATTTTTCTTCGTCGTGGTTTTCGGCATCATAGATGTTGTTGTTTCGACTTCATATTCAATTGATGCTGTCGTTGGTGGGTCGAACATTGTTGCTGATGTTGTTGTCAGTGGAATGAATATTGTTGTTGTCGGTAGGGTAGATATTGTTGTTGTCGTTGGTGGTGACGTATATATTATTGTTGTTGTCGATGTATTCAATACTGTGCTTGTTTCCATTGATGTGATTTGAGTTGAAATAGTTGATGTCTGTATTGTAGTACTAGTAATGGTTGTGTTTCGTGGAGAAACTGATTTGCCAACTGATAATAGAATGAATGAAAAGAGAATGAGAGAACGAAACATTTTGTTGAATAAACTGTATGATTATTTATTGCTTGAATATATATAATTTTAAAACAATGACCGACCATTATGTTTAGACTATTCAATTTAATGAATAGTCTATATATGCATTTTTTTTTGTTTTCATTAATTGAACTGAGCATGAAAGAAATGAAGTATTATTGGATGATAAGTAGGGCTTGAGAGATTTAAAGTAGATATATAGGTGATTTTTTAACAATAGTAATGCAAGTCATGATGTTTATAAGATGGAAGCCAAGTCTTCGGTCATTAACTTAATTCTTTTTAGGATTTACAAATTTTGTTGATATCTGAATCTATTGAGACAAAAAAAATTTCTGATCAAATTTGTGTATTTTTAATATTTCGAACATTTTTCTTAAAACTTGAAATTTTAATTCTATTTTATTCGAAATAGAAAATTTCAAGAACTTAATGTTAAAACAGATATTTATTGAAAGACATCTGATACATTCTATGAAAAGTAAAACAAAAAACATGCGAAGTTAAATCATTCATATACGACTATAATAAAAACAAGGATTCACTTTTAGATTATCGTTATCTTCACAATTGGTTATATAACTACTAATAATGAGCTTTGATAAGCACATATATGCTATAAAAATAAGTATTCGTCTATATTATAATGATAATAAGAATATGTTTGATTTGACTATTTCACCGTTGCTTAAATGTAATGAAACAATAATTTCCGCTTTTATTGTTCTTTCTTTTATTTCAAAGTTGAACTCAATTATAGAAAAAGAAAGACAATACATGTTTTTTCTGTTTCTTTCTTTATACAAAAATCGATTGATAGCGTCGATGAAAATTTTTATCTTACAAAAACATTTTAATAATAAAGAATTTCTAGAATATTCCATTGAATTATTTTTTAATTATATTTGAATTTGAAAAGAAAAATTCCGATAACAATGTTAACATTCATACGTTTGTATGTCGTCATTTCTTTTTTGTCTTAATAATGACTAGTAGGTGGAATATCAGAAAGAAATAACAAAGCAAAAGCAAAAAAAAAATTATTTTTATTCGATCAGCATAAATAAAGAAACCTTGTAACGTTTATAAATTAGAAAAAAAAGAAACAACTAAAGTAAATAAATCGAATAGTCTTATATAAGTTTGATTAGTTTTATCAAATAAGACATTGTTACAAAAAATAAGTGTGAAAATATACGAATCATGATTGGTAATATTCAACCAATGGTTCCACCAATGGTTCAGCCAATAGTTCAACCAATAATTCCACTAGAACAACCATGGAGAAAGAAATTTCCATCAGTTTTATCTGGTATACTATCTTTTGTTCAATTTGTGGTTACAGTTATTATTATTGGCTGTGAAGTTGGTAGTATACTTATTGATATAGTTACGGCTACAATCTATGTTGGTTTTTGGGCTAGTTTATTTTTTGTGGTTGCATGGATTTCACAAGCATCATCATGTATGTAATTATTTATTGTTTTTTTTTTCTATATAAATATATATTTATTTTAAAGCATGTTGCTGTCGTGGTCGTGGTTGTGCAACATATACACTTGTAATTCAATGTATATCATTATTTTTTGCACTTTGTGTTATTGGTTTTGATGCTTATTTTATAATCAATCCTTCAACATGTTTTTATTCATCAACTATATGTAATAGTACGGGATCCAGTCGTGGTGTATTTTATTCAACTTCGAATTTTAATGATATTAAAATGTCATTAATTAAAGGACAATTAGCTGCTGGTTGTGTAATGTTTGTTTTATGTCTTGTTTATATTATTATATATATAATAACAAGTGTTCGAGTTAATAACGCTAAAACACCGACTGTTTATCCACAAACACCATATTCATTACCAGTAGTACCGACAGGACCTGATGGTATGATAGTTGCTCCACCAGTTACGAACATTCGTCCACCAAGAGCTGGTTCTCCTTTATATCATCGTCCAACAATACTTCTTGATAATGGTGATGGTCGTGTTAATGATTTACTTTGTCCAACTTGTAGTACAATGATGTCTGTATCTGTACGAAAGAGACCACCACAATAATTTATAATTTAATTTATATGATAAAAAAGAATATCAAAAAGAAACTGGTTTATTTTTAATGATACATTTCAGTTAATGAATATTTTTCTTTTAAAGAAATTTCTATTTAAAATAAAATCTTTTATATATTCGTATTTTATTTATTTCTTAATATATATTTATTAATTTTAAGTTTTCATAGAATAATCTAATATCAAATTATATTCAATAATATATATATAAATTAAGAACAGTAATTCTGAATTATTTATTTGTAGATGCTAAAAATTAATACTCATATCTTTTCTTTATATTATCCAATACAATGAAAGTTTTTTTTGATTAGATTCATTTTATTTCAAAAAATTGTAATTTCTTTTTTATTGTATCATTAGAATAATATTGACAATACATAGAATTCTATGTCATCCGGATGACAATAAAAGGTAGCTGAAACATATAATGTGATCGGAAAAAAAAATTTTATATTTGATTAAGAAAAATAGATATTGCAAATTAAATAGAATAATTGAAATAAATATACATAAGGAATCAAAGAAACCCTAAAAATCATTGACCAATGAAAAAAATAAAAAAAGAAAGTCAATAATATTGTTAGAAATACATCAATCATGATCGACAATACATGTGAAATGAAATTAGAACAACAATGGAAAAAGATGTTTCCATCAATTCTTTCTGGTTTATTATCTTTCTATCAATGTCTTTGTACTATTGGTATCATTGGTTGTGAATTAGGTAGTATACTTATTGATCTCTTCCATGCTACTATTTATGTTGGTTTTTGGGCAAGTTTATTCTTTACAATTGCATGGATTTCACAAGCAGTTGCAGGTAAAATTATTATTTTATTTGATAATAAAAAAACTTTTGATTTAAATTTTAGTATCTTGTCGTGAGACTCGTAGATGTGCAACATATACACTTATATTCCAATGTATTGCATTAATTTTTGCTGTTTGCATTATTATTTTTGATAGTTATTTCTTAATTAATCCTACTGTATGTTTTTTCTCATTATCATTATGTAATAGTACAAATTCTGTTCGTGGTTTATTTTATTCCACAGATAATTTTAATAATATTAAAATACCATTAATTAAAGGACAGCTGGCTATTGCAGTTGTAATGTTTGCTTTTTATATTGATTATATTATTATATATGTAGTCATACATATTCGAATGAAGAAAAATAAACAATTGATAGTAAAAAATTCAAACAAAGATGTTTCAACTTCAATTAATGACACTATAAATGTAGCTCCAATGAAAACTGCAGATACTGATATTCTAATTAACAATGAAAATACAACAAAATCTTCTTCTTCACCCACTGCAGATATTAATAAACCGACTACAGACATAAATCCACCAACTACAAATACTGATATACCAACTAAAGGCATAAACCCACCAACTACAGATATTAATATACGAACTAAAGACATGAATCCATCAACTACGGATATTACTATACCAACTAAAGACATAAATCCATCAACTACAGATATTAATGTACCAAATAAAGACATGAATCCATCAACTACAGATATTAATATACGAACTAAAGACATGAATCCATCAACTACGGATATTAATATACGAACTAAAGACATAAATACACCAGCTACTGCCATAAATACCTTAAGAGATGGTGCATTGAATACTTTAACAGTAAAATCTATCAATTACTCAAGATGGTCAATGGACTCTGATGATACATAATCTATTAAAATATGATAAAATATATATTTATGAAATTAAATGTTCTTTAACTAGCCATGCACCAAAATGTTGTAATTTTCACCAAAACCTACCAAAGCTCGATACCTCTCCAGCTTTGATGAAATTTAATGGAACTATCGAATAGAGCAGATAAAAATGATGATGTCAGACACGAAGGTTTGGTAGGTTTTGAGAGACTTTGATACCGAAAAGCTTCAATCTTTGCCGTGGATGTGTTGGTTTTGGTGCATGCTTATTTTTAACCCTTTGAGTCCCGGCGGCGTATATATGTGTCTGAATGCATTTATTGAATAAAAATTATCTCTATTATTCTCTGGTTAATTTTTATCTTTCTTTCAAGCCCATGTTAGTTCTATCTTACTTAGAAAATTTATTAAGTTCTTTTCGTTTTTAAAACGTAACTTATATATATATTTGTCGTTCGAATAGTGGAAGACGAGAGAAAAACAAACCGAATATATTCTTCGTTGAATAATAATCGTATGCATGTATTTAATTGATCAATATTTTATAAAGATTGATTAGTAATTAATTTAAAAAGATTTAGTATCTAAGATCGTGGCTGTAGGCCTCGATCATTCTGTATCATTCGGTGGTCGCAAAAAACTCAGTTTCGGGTCGATTCTGGAAATATATTGTGATACTAGAATCGTTAATTATTAGATAGATATGAAAATTTCAGTTAGATTATGTGAAATTTTTACTATTGAATTGTTAAGATTAAAGATGCTGCATATTTCAGTATTAAATTACGTATATAATGAAATTTTTTAACTGAAAAATAAAAATATGTAAATTTCTTGAGATAGATTTCCGTTTTTTTTCTATTGATCAGATAATTTAATGATTCCAGTTTCTTTAACGAGTCTAAAGTGATTTTTCACGATTCTTGTCTCGGCTCAGCTTTCGGTTCCCGTTTTGCGAGACTACCAAACTCTACCATCATGACAGCAGCACCAACATTCAGTACTTGAGCTCATAGCTACGGCCAAACTCCACTCTCTACATTTGATTCCATATCCATTAACAAGTAGTTTTCTCAGCAAATATGATAATTATCGAGCACTAAATTTTGCACTGATAACTTGATTTATTCGCTGATAGTTTTGTGCATAAAATTGATCAAGAAATTATACTGACTATTTAGTTTGTAGCCATAATCGTATACTTCAATATCTAAACTTACATTTGTTTACAATGATAACTTCAAGAGAAAGACGCTCTATTGAATAAGAAACTGAAGAAAATTATGAGTAACTGTCAACCAGATTTATAGACAGCCAATGACATCTAAACAGCTTTAGATTACATAACTATTGATTTCAATGATGAAGCTCTTTCAGTGGAATGTCATTGAGAAGCTATTATGCTATTTCCTTATGTTGGATATATCTCTGTATCTTTGCTTTATACTACCATCGTTTACTATCAACAACAAAATGCCTAGAAATTGTGTTTTTCATGTAATATATATGGTTTATGATAAAAGAATTTTTCTGGAATATATATGAACAGTACAAATGCAGATATTTATAATACAATTAAACGTTTATTTTAAAGAGATAAACTGTTGTTATACTTACTGAATCACTTTAGTACATGCTTGACTAATATTTAATGGTAGGCTGTTACAAACTTCATCGGCTGCAATCTCTAGTTCATATCGTGACTTTGGATTGTAGTTTTTAATGCCCTATTCGATAATGTTTCAGACTAGTTCAATAGCGCTAAATCATGACTATAACTTAGTCTTTCATGCATACGTTCAGTATTATACTGAAAACATAAAATAAATCAAAGCATATATATAGTGAAATATCGATGAATTTTATTCAAGCATGTATGAAAAAGACTCAAAAAGTATATCAACACTTTGGATCGTCGTATTAGACTTTTATTTGTATTGTAAACTTCTTCTGAACATAATCTCTGTAAGGACTGATACAATAGTCTTGGCACAAATGTCAGGCTAGATTGTGAGCTTATAAAATGTATTAGAAAACTGAGTCTTTTATCGTTAGATAGAATAAAATTTGTAGATTAAAAATGCATACTTCAAAAGGAAAATTATGAGTTAATTAATGATCGAAATTTTCAATTTAAAAAAGGCATCAAAAGTGCTTTGTAACCGATCAAAAAATTCATGTTTTCTCTGCGAGTTTAGATTTATGAACATTCTCAAAAATATTTTACTATTACTATGTTATTTTAGCAGAAGCGCGTGCCATACGACTTTCCTTTGTCAAGAAATTAATATTCATATACTTTTTGAGCGTAAAATTGAATTCGATCCTCTTGAAGAGCTTGGGAAACCGAGATTTTATTTTATCTAACGCTAAAAGAATCAATTTTCTAATATTTTGTGCAAACTCACAATTTAGCCTGACATTTGTGCCAAGATTTTTGCATCAGACTTTGTTTTAGATCAAAAATACGGTTATCAGCTATTTTGTTTTTGGTAGATAGATGATATATACGTATGTATCTTTACTATAGTGTTTTCAAAATGTTCTATTTTTGTGATATTGTTCAGGTGTTTCTTCCTCCCATCATATTCCTTGCTTATTCACATATTAATATATACTAACTGCTTGAAAAATAAAGATTTCAAATTTAGTATTGATTATTTTATTAAAAAAAAAAAAGAAAAATATCTTTTTTTTAATCAAAATATATTCATTGAATAAATTGTATTAGAATGTATCAATAAATAATTATTCGATTCATTGATGCAGAATTATTTCAAGTATGTATGTATTTTTTTTATTTATTTCTAATCAAATTTTCAATTTATTCAAGTGAATGAAATGAAATATCAATATAAGAATAAATTTTTATTGTATAGATTGAATCTTCCTGACATCTATTTGTATGAATAATAAACCAATAAAAAAATTGTTATGATTCATTATTATTGTATTTAATATTATTATTTAACCATACACACTGACGTATACGTAAGTAAGCAAATATAAACATAAAGTATATCAACAATGAGATAGAAAGAATGAGAATAAAACCTAAAATTTATTGTTTTATTCTCCGATTTATTTGTGAAGTTTATCTTAACAAAATAACTTCATAGAAATTAATTTTTTTTCTTTTTCTTTCGATATATTTCATTCTCTTTTATATATAAAGTGTCAAACTCGATTTATTTTTTTTTCATCCATCAATTGATAAAACCTTATAAAAATCATTGATTGTTTGTTTCATTTTTGCAATTTGATCTTATCAATTCTTTTTCTAATTGTCTTTCTTCCTTCTTTCTTTTTCCTCGTTTTTTTCTTTTTTGTTATGTCTAAAAGGATAAAGAACATCATAAAAGATAGTACGCTGAGAATATAAAGAAAGATACGCCTATATACGTCCTCTATTACCATCATTTTCCTACCTACGCTCGAGCATGTCTACATACATCACAAGCCATAAAGTAAGCAAAAGAAAAAAGACGAGACAAAGACAGATGTTCTGTTCTATACAATTCTTTCTTTAACATGTATACATTATTGTCGAAAGCAAAAAAAAGAGAAAAATAAAGAATACTAGTCATTGAACAATAGTAGTAAATGTGACCATAAGTATATACTCAATAAACATCTTTGACCTGATTTTATTTGATTTATTTAGAAAATGTTGTTAGTAGGCACGTTAAAAATATTATTTTCTATGTGATGGCATTTAACAATAATAATAATAATACTAATACGATTAATATTCAAAATAAAATCGACGAAATGTCGATATTTAAAGAAGATGATAGTCCACAACAACAAATAAACGAACAGTCATTAGCACAAGAACTTGAAAAAAATCGAGAATGTAATTAATATATTATTATTTTTATTTTAATCTTTACAAAAAAAAAATTCAAAAATATTATTTTTATTTTTGTAATAGCACTTAAAAGAAAATTACAAACACGTCGATCACTTAAACAACTTGTTGATGTTGGTATTATGCCACCACCTAAAGCACCATTACCATTTTATGAACAACGTAAACAATTACAAATGCGAAAAGTAAATTTTCTTTGCCTTTTTTTTTTAAATAAATTTTATTCGTCTTTTTCTTTTTAAGACACAAGATATACTAAAAAATAAAATCATATCACGTCCTGATCGTCAATTATTAATTGAACATAATATATTGTCAGATACAACAGCTGCACCAGCTATACAAAAAACTCAGCGTCAATTAAAACGTGCACGTTTAGCTGATAATTTAAATGATAAATTAGCAGCACGTCCAGGAATATTAGAATTAGTTGCAAATAATATTTTAGAAATTGATCCTAATCTTAAACAAGCTATACAAGGTGGACTTATACAATATCCAAGTACAAAAACAACATCAACATCTATAATAACACCATCAATATATAGTTCAACAATAGATCAACGACCATTACGTCCAAAAACATCATCATTTTCAAATACAATTAATGGACAAATAAATCCAACAATAAAACGTTCATTATCATCAACATCAAAAATAAAATCAAGTTTAACATTTCATGAATATAAAGGACCATCACAAAAAGTTGAAGTTACTAAAGTACCATTACAACCATCACCATCACTTATTGTACAACCTGTTCAAGCAACACTTGTACCAATTGTACCATTAGAACATAATAATACACTTAATGAAAATCATTATCGAATACAATTAAGACAACAACAATTATTTCTTGAGTTACTACATGATAATGATAATGATGAAAAACTTAATAATAGTAATACAAATAATGATGATAATAATTTAATAGGTAATCTTCTTCAACAACCAATTGATGATAATGTTAATATATTATCAACATTATCAGATGATATACAATCATTTGAAAAAATGAAATTAGTTGATTTAAAAAATGAATGTAAAAAATTAAATTTAAGTACAACAGGTACAAAAATGAAATTAATTGAAAAATTACGAAATGCAAAAGTCAAAATGTCAGGTAAGGCAAATAAAAAATAAAAAAAAAATTATTTAATATATAATAAAATTAAAAAAAAACTAGATACAACAATTGTTCCATCTCAAACAATAAATACTGAATCATCAACTCAAATGACAAATCTACCAACATCATCTGTTAGACTTTTAAGTAAAATAAAATTTTATTTATTTATTTAATTTAGAAAAAAAAAAATTAAATAATTTTTTTCTTCTAGTATCAACATCTTCGTTAAGTGATCAAGAACTTTATCAACAACAACAACAAAAAATTCTTGAATTAGATAATCAATTAGAAAAATTAAAACAAATTGATTCTTATTCACTTCAATCATCACATCTTATACAACATTTTGATAATACAACAACAGTAAATTATTTTTTCTTTTTTTGAATTAAAAATAAATATTTTTGTTTTTCAGATTCCACCAAAATGTAATCCAATATTATCTGTACAAATTCAAAAACGTAACAAAAAAAAAGAAAAATTATTTTTTAATTCTATTCATTTATATAATTACAGGAATTCTTACTCAACAACAAGAAAAATTAAAACAAAAAATTTATGAAGAACAACAACAACAACAACAACAACATTCAATTGTTCCTTTAACACCTGAATCTGTTGCTAGATTCCTTGCTAATCAAACACAAATTCAAACATCAGATAATCCTTCATGGCCTATACATCATTCAATATCTGCTCCAACAGTTATGAATAATAACTATTATAATACATATCCATCAGTAATCAAAAATAAAATTTAATCATTTAATTTTGAAATTTTTCTTTTTATTTTAGATTAATTCTAATACAAAAGTTACTGATGATGATGTTTTTTTTAGTCTTTTGGATGATTATACAGGTAAATATTTAAAACAACAAAAAAAAATAATTTATTTCTATATTTTTTTTTAAGATACTAATTCAATAATAGCAATACCACAAGATGATTCATTATCAAATCTTTCAAATTCATATGTATCATCATCACCTTCAACACATATGGATTGGATGCCAATGACATCTCCAACAACAATTGTTAATGATTTATATGATGATAATAATCCTGATTTTACACAATTTCTTAATCAATTTGGTAATGATCATCATTTATTATTTGATCAACCATTATCAACATGTCAACAACAAAATACATTTTCGTTTGATTTACTTTCTCCATCAAGTCCAATGATTTAATTTGAGCTTCTTTTTTTTTTCGTTTTTTCTTATAATGAATGTGTTTTTGTTTGCCCTATTGTTGTTATTTGTGTGAGTGTGTGTGTGTTTTTTTTATACATATATTTTTTTTTTGTTCTGCGCCATCCACTATCTTTATCGACATTCATACATTAAAAATATAAATATATACATTTAATATAATTTGACTCTGTTTTTGTAATGAATGGCGCATAATGAATCTTTTGCTATATATAATAAAAAATCAAAATTCTATTAATACTCTTTAATAAAAAAAAATGTCTCTTGATACATGATTATGTTTCATATGAAATAGATGTTGACCTTAGGGAGATTTACAAATTATCTATTATAATCGTTATATCACACATTGATATGTTGATTTTATAAAGAAAGAATAAACTATATAAAAAAAAAAAGAACTTTTAATATTCATTTGTTTTGCATGCTTTAACATAAGATTAAGTATATCGAATTCTTTTGAGACATAAACTATTCTCGTTGAAATTATAGTTGTTAAAAATACTGCGTTATTGTTAATTAGAAATCTAAGAGAAATTCATTAGTAAATCTATTCAAATAAAGACAATAGTTTATTGGAAAGGTCAACAGTATGTTATTTATCATCTGAAAGTCAACAATTACAAAATGATGATTATATTTATCGATATATTCGTACAATACTATATAGAAAGAAAAACCAAATAAATCACGAGAATTCCATTTATTTTTATAAAAAGAACTTTTATTCAATATAATTAATTCTAGTAAGTAGATGATAATAAATTTGAAATACAGATCATTTGCATATGTTTTGTAACGATAAATTAATAAAATGAAATTATACCATACATGATGAATGTTAAATTTACAAAAAAAAAACAAAACAAAATAACACATGATATTTACAACAAAAGTCAATAGTCAAATAAATAATACTGCTATTTATATCTTTATCTTTCGAAATATTTTCAAAGTTTACATAAAAAATAAATATATTAATAATCTTTTTATATTTATTAGTAATTTATATATATATGAAGAGTGTAAATAAGGATTATAATAAATTAACTAAAAGCTTTTTTGAAAAAAAATGATATTCACATATATTGCATCATATAGTATAAATAATACTATTAGATAAATTACTATGAATATTTAAATAAAAATTCCTGTAAACAAATTCAATTAAATTCTTATACAAACATTATGCAAAAATCTATGAATCATTTATTTAAACTTTAACTATTTATTTTTTTTTTCATTGTTTTATCTTATCAGTAATATCTGTATGTAGTTGTTATATATGTTAACTACTATTATAGTTGACTATCTAATTTATGTATCTTTATTAAGATGGTGGATATAAGTGCAGAGGAAGCATTTTCATTAATATCTTCTGAGTATCGTGTTCAACCTCAACCAGATAATCGACCTCAATTTTATAAGAAACTTTCTGTTTGGATAATTCTACTAACTGTTAGTCTTGAAAGATTAGCATTTTATTCATTAGCTGCTAATCTTATTCTTTTTCTTACATCAGATGATATTCGTTGGACATCTCTTCATAGTATTACGGCTTCACTTATTTTTTATGGTAACATAATTGATAAATAATAATTCATTTTTATTTATATTTTTATCTATTTGAACAGGTACAAGTTATATATCAGCACTTATTTTTTCTTGGATAAGTGATGCAAAAATTGGTCGTGCAAAAACAATTCTTATTGGTAAAAGAATTTTGATGTTGTTTTTTTTTTCAATTTACTTAATTTTTAAATATATTATTTAGGTTTTGCTCTATATTCTATTGGCTATGTATTTATTACATTATTTTCAAAAGCACAAATATATGAAACATTATGTAATGGATCACCAATGCATATTGATGAATCATCTGCATATTTTAAAGAAAAATGTAGCGGTCAAATTACCGCAGCACTTATTTTTACGTAAATTGAAATATATGATTAATAAAATAAAAATAATTGAAAGAATTTTTTTTTTTATATAGTGCAATTGGTATAGGAGCAGTTCAAACTAATATGGCTATATTTGGAGCTGAACAAATTGGAGAAGAACAAGCTATATCAAGATATTTTGATAAATATTATGCATCTGTTAATATAGGCTGTCTTATTGCTCTTGGTATTATTGCTTATATACAACAGAATGAAACCTATTTTATAGGTTATGTAATTTCAACTGGTATACTTGGTGTTACTATAATAATTTTCATTGGAGGTTATAGATACTATAGACGTATAAAGCCATATGATTCTGTAATAACTAAATTTGTTCCAGTTTTAATTAATGCATTTCAAACATGGAGAAAATATAAACGTCATACACGTGAAATAGTTGATGAACATAGTTCTTCCAAAGAAGGAACATTATCAAGTGATTATAATGAAAATAGTGATTTAACGCATAGTATTAATGAAAAATCTATATCATTTTTTGATTATGCTAAAGTATCATATAATGGTGGATTTTTGGAACGTACTGTTGATGAGATAAAATCACTTCGACGTATTGTTCTACTGTTTCTACTTTTAATACCTTATTGGCTTATGTATTTACAGGTAAAATAGTTTTTCTTTTTCGAAAATTTAATATATGTTCGAAATTTATTTATTTTAACTTATATTTATTTAGAGTGATACAACATTTATTCTACAAGGTGTTCATATGAAAGTACCACAATTTCAATCAAATACACGTCATATGCCTGTTGTTTGGCTTTCTCTTAGTGATCAAGTAATAATTATTCGTATGTATCTTCATAGTTTTTAATGTTTTTTTACTTAAAATTTTTATTTGAAAAGATGATAACTCAACAAAAAAGATCAAATCAGAGATACTTAATTTCAAATAAATATTTCTTATAAAAAAAAATATTTTTAATTTTTTTAGTTATTATTCTCATTTTAAATACATGTGTATATAAACGACTTCATATTAATAATCGATTATTTTCACCTAAAGTACGAATTATTATTGGTATGATGTCAGCAACATTATCTATGTGTCTAACGGGTATAGTAGAAATATTTCGTCAAAAAAATTGTGATTTAATTATTTTACAAGATATTGGTAAATAATAATTTATTATAGTTTTGCATTATTTTATTCTTTATATATGATTTACTTTTTAATATTACAGGTAATACAACATATAGTGCTGCTAATATGTGGGTATTTTATCAATTTCCACAATATGTTAGTATGGGTTTATCTGAAGTATTTACGTCAGTAGCTAGCCTTGAATTTGCTTATTTGGCTGCACCTCAATCAGCTCAATCATTGGTTATGAGTCTTCGATTTTGTTCAGTTGGTATTTCATCATTTTTAGGTTCTGTATATATGAATATATATGAGAAGATATATGAAAATTTTACAATGACAAATTTAGAAGTATTTTTAAAAAAAAAAACAAAATCATTTTTATTTTCTAATTATATTTTTAATTTTTAGTGTAAAGATGCTGAGAAATCTGAATTATTCTATATTTATTTTTTTGTTCTTGCTGGTATTCAATTAATTTTTATACTTATTTTTCTTGGATGTGATCGCAAATTTCAACTAGTCAAAATTCCACAACATCAATATAGTACACATGTATTTTTACATCGAAATTATGGAACATCCACTGCTTGATTTATTTAGAAAAAAAAACAAAGAAATATTATTATTAATATTTTTTCATTGCACAAATATACTTATATTTATAATAGTTACTATCATTTTCTTGATTCTCTTCAACTTTAATCGAAAGAAAATGTAATGTGTGATCTAGTCTGCCTCTCTATTGTTTGAATTATTCATTGCATAGCATGATACTTTTCGTTGAAACAACTAAGAATAAAAAAATTTGTCACAATTAGGACGAAAGGTTTTTAATCTCTTTGCTGTCACAATCTATTAAAGTCATTATTCGATGCACTCACTTCACTACTACTATCATTGCGTTAATCTACATCAATTTCTCCAATCGGTGTATTATAAAGTTCAAAAAAGCATTATTAACATTTAGTGTCGAATCAGTGTTACATGCTCTGAAAGAATTGCATAGTAGATTTCAATAAAATTAGAATATAAGAGAGACCATTGTAGAAACAGTCGATTAATCACTATTTTCTCTCTCTATCTTCTCCTTCCGTCTTAAGCTGAAGTTCTATCTCTTCTATTTGGTTCCAATTACTCAATATGCAGAAGAAAGTGAAGAATAAAATTAAGAAATTATACAGATCGTTGAGAAAGGTGCTATTCATGCGATATTACGAACAGAAATAGAAAACATTAATCATGCAATAATGACATCTTTCAAAATAGTTATTCTATCAGTTATTTAAAACTACGTTCATTCAATTGTCAATACAATCTATAAAAACCAAATTCTTCTTTTTTTTTTTTTACATGCGTCGAATCAATATCTTAAGTCAACATTAATAAAATAAAAAAAGAAAAAAAGAAAAGGTGTTCTTCATTTAAGTGGACCATTTTAAAAATTTTTCTTTCATGCACATGCGTTAGACATAGTTACCTTTAGAGAAAAAAAATAAAAGAAATAATTGATGACAACGTTGATAAATAAACTACAAGAAATTACAAATCGTCTCCAACATTTAACTGTTTGGAGACCAAATGAACGAGATCCATTTTTTGAACTTGATCAATGGCGTACATATGCTCATACAACAATTGAACAAATATATAATAGAAAAAGACAATTAATTGAACAAATTATTGAAAAACATGAAAGAGAATTTATGCGACAATTAACAAGACAACGAACATTATTAACCAATATTCGTAAAAGATTATTACCACAAAAAGAAATTCATACATCAATTCGTATACAAAATGAACCATCAATATTAATTGATTTACAAAAAATAGAAAATGATATAAATACAAAATTAGGTCGAGGTGAAATTCTTATAGAAACAACTCCTTTAAATATTGAAGATTCAATTATAATTACACTTAAAACATATCTTTCATCAACAACATCAATATATTTTAAAGATATATTAACAACAAATCAATCACAAAAACCAAAACGTCAATCAGCTGATTTATTAACACATTCATATGATAATTGGTTAAAAATTAAAAAAACCGAAGAAATTTCTGCACGGAAACAATTACAAAGTGCAAAACAAATTGAACATGATAATCAAGAAAAACGATTAATTAGACAAAAAAAGAATGAAGAATCATATGATAAATGGTTAAATACGAAAAAAACTGAAGGTGCATTTAATAAAAAAAAATTACACATAAATAATTATGATAGTATACAGCAAACTAATGAAACATAAACTATTTTTTTTAATTAAATAATTTAGTAATTATTTTATAAAAACAAAATAATAAATAAATCAATTTTTTTAGATGAATACATATGGTTTTGTTTGAGTTATTTTTAAAATGAATCTTCTCGTTTAACATATTGTAACATTTTAAATATTCTATTTACTTATTTCTTATAAAATACTTGTTCTATTTGTCAATCGGTCACATTTCAATATCTAAAATCAATAAAAAATGAATTCATTTTCTTCTTTATCAAGTCTTCAACTTCTCAAAAAAAAAAATAAAACTTTATTGTTGCTAAAAAACATCGAAATTAAGATAAATCCATGATAAGATAATACATAATAAAATCGTTTACAAATACGATGATTTCATTTTTTTTTCATCAATCTATTTCTTACAAAAAATTTTTAAAAGAAAAACGAAATATGTTTTACGTTTATATTTCTTTGATCGAACAAATCACAATTCTTTGCAAGCTACTATTCAGTATATTTAATTTTTTTTATTTAAAAATGCATGCCGACATTGAAGGCATGATGAAATCGATTTTTTTTTAAAATAAAACTTTGCTTTTATGAAAGAAAATTTTTTTCTTATACCTAGCATTTTAATATGATGTTTCAAAGAAACGAACAAGGTCAAATGTATACTTAGGGCATACCAAAAATAGTGAGAGTAACACCTTAATACCTTATAAACAGCTTAAAGAAACTTTGTTTTTATGTAATCTGATGGAAAAAAGAATGATCTATTTTTCGATAAACTCTATTTCGATATGGCATGTGTTGGTTGTGTCAGCATCAATTTTAAAAAAGTATTGATAAGTATTTTTGAAATGACTTTCGATAGGAACAAGATAGAGAAATTCGGTTTTCACTATCGGAGAGAGCAAATGGAATTGCATCGAATCATATATTACGGTTTTCCTAACCTGTTTTTATAAGGTTTCTAACTGGTCTCATTAAGCGAAATCCCATCTCGTGAATTGTTTCCAGTGAATTTTCTATAATTAGCTGTACATTCAAACCACCAGTTCAAGATCTACAAAGTATGGAATGCTCACACGTTTAAATTGAACTTTTCCGAGAAAAAATACATACCTTCTAATCGTGCCTCTAAACCGAAGTTTCTGAAAAAAAAATCAATTTTTTTTGCTGTTCTTTTTTCTATAAGAAACTATTTATACGATAGTCACTAGATTGAATTAAAAAAGCGCATGAAATCACATTTTAAAAGAAATATAATATATGATTTGATGTATCTTTATTTGCTCCTTCGAATAATGAAAGTCGCAGTTCTTTATCTTATTTCTTGAAAAAGTTATTTAGAAAATACTCATCAATATTTATATAATCCGCACATGTGCAAACGAAACAGATCTCATCGATTAATGTACAATCAACTAGCAAAGAAAAATCATCGCATTCTTTTCTTTATCAGACTATATAAAAAGAGATTTTTTTAAAGCTTATTATAAGGAATTAAATTATCATTCTCACTAGAATGAAGATGCACCAAGAATTTTAGATTGCCGAATAAGCTATTTCTGTTCCTTATTCGACAACTATCTCTCTTAAAAATCATGGTACAAGATTGATAATATTGTTATCACCTCTCCGCTACAATTTCAACATATTCTTCAAATTTCATGCGATTTCAATGTACCTAACCTGACATTGATTTTTCACGAGAGTTAATACATGATCTACTGGTATGAAAAACCAATTTTTTGCTTTAAAAAGGAAAAGGAGAAGGAATATTAAATTCTTATTTATTAAAAATTATTCATTTTCATAAAATACAAAAAAAAAATTCGTAATATATTTATTAGTTATTCACTTCATTATTTGTATGTACATAACTAACGAGGGAGGTACCCGAAGTGTCCACTCGATTTAAGGCTCATATTTTGCCCATAAGTAAACCTCTATGCCACTAGCTAAACCCTAAAAGAACTCGTGCCCATGGGTAGTTTGAGTCGACTTATGACCGTTTCACTGAATTTTTGCTTTCAGACAGTGCAATCACCAAAAATTCAGTGAAACGGTCATAAGTCGACTCAAACTACCCATGGGCACGAGTTCTTTTAGGGTTTAGCTAGTGGCATTGAGGTTTACTTATGGACAAAATATGAGCCTTAAATCGAGTGAACACTTCGGGTACCTCTCTCGTAAGTATAAGCGTTTTAATTTTACATTATAATTACCAAACTTAAGTTGAATAAATAAACGTCATTATCAATGAACACATAATAATTAAAAAATATATTAATGAGAAAAAACAAAACCATGATGAATATTGTTGAATAAATGATAATAAACGATTTATAAATGATTGATCATCTATTGATAATAAATTATTTTCTTGTTTCTCAAGATGATGATGATTTATCATTGAAAGATCTAATGAAAGAAAAAACAAACAATTTAATAACCTTGGTATTTTATCTTATTCATCAATATATCTTTTATGTTATACTGATGAATATTTCTTTGGATTATTAGACAAAGAAAACAGATAAGGGAAAAAAAAGAGAAAAGTACGTACGTATAGCATTAAGGTCAATACTAAGATAGAAACTAACAAATAAGACAAGAGAGAAAGAGTAAGTGAAGCATAACGATTATTTATCGTAAATGCACTTAAAAAAGATTCGATTTAAACGATAATTCTTTCCAAAAAAATAAATTTTCCTAAATCTTTAATATCAAAATAACTCAAAAAAGTATTTGTCAAGTATTCATTTCTTTCACTGATGTCTATTGTTATATTTATAGATTATTTTCATGATTAATATTTAAAAAAAAGAATGATAACTATTTACCTATCAATGTATTTTCATCGGCATATTTCATATAAAAATATGCAGAACAACAGTTCATTTTATCATCATCATCATTCATTATTTTAAATTGATTTTATTGATATTTTCTAAATTTTATTTATTAATTTGTATTTTAAATTGTCAATTATTGAACAATGGAATTGTTAATAATATAGTACATGTTCTAAATGTCTTCAATATAGTTTGAAAAAAACAAAGATTGATATTGAGACAAACGATTAATAATAATACACAAAAATAGTCATATTACTTTATATATATGTACATGTATCTATGTACAAAATGAGTAATAAGGTATCACATGCTTTAATCGTATTTTATTGGCGAAGACGTGTGGCCAAAAATATACACCTATAGAACAGCCTAAACATGCAGTCTTGTGTCTCTGAACAAACTGCATCGCACTTCTAGAACATAAAGTGTATTATGAAATCAAGCGTGAAAGTCATTTAAAAACTAAATTTTCAAGAAATATTTTAATTGATTTCATAAACGAATTAAAATATTAAAGGGAGATATTTAAATTTTTATTATGAAATGATTTTATATAATGATGATTCAACATTTAATATTTATTTAAGAAGATCAAATAATCACTAATATATATATATTTAAAGGATAAAATTACATATATTTCTTTGTTTTTTATTCCTTACAGTTACGTAAACGAAAATATTTATCAATAGTAGTCTATTGCTTATAATAACTTGCATAATAAAGAATATTAAAAAGAAAAATAAAGAATTAATATTATTATACAACATAAGATGATTTTATTCTGCTTTTTTTTTGTTTTCTTATTTATTTATGAATTAAGTTAATCTATTTTAATTAAATCTCAATCTATAAAATAAACATATCTTATATATTATAGTTATGTAGTTTTATGTTTTAAATTCCATTGAATTTTTTCTTCGATATGAAAAAAAACACAAGCAACATCAATTATTAAAATAAGTTTATTAATAACAAGTTCGTTTCAATAGTTACAAACAATCGGTATTGATTAAAAAAAAAGAAATTAAGTTTTCATTAATTTGAATACTCTAAGTGATAATCTATCTTTGATATAGAACAAATTAATGTAGAGCATTTAAGATTTTTCGATGTTATTAAATCTATAAAAGAGAATTTTTGTTTTGATCAACTAGAATAACGATTGCCTTGTATTGTATATATTCGAGCGAGTACGGCATCTATGTTTATATGGTATGTCTTCATATCTAGCAATAAAAGAAAGAAAAAAAGTGACAAGTCATCAAATGATTCGCTTTACTATTTGTCAAATAAAAATTGAAAACGACTTTTGCTGAAGCTGATTTATTAATCATATTGTTACCTGTACTAATATTTTTTTTTAATTATGAACTTTTGTATAAAAAAATATCCTGTTTATATTGATGTCTATCATTGTTATCATATATTCGATCAAGTCTCGAAGAGATAATTACATTTGTGCAGGTGAGATAATTTCAAAGTCTTTCCTTTTTCAATAATTCTTTTTCCAATTATTTACTAGAATGTACATTAGTTTAAATTAAAATATTTTATTAGAAGGTTTATTTGTAATAAAAATGATCTGTATTCTTTGAAATAAAAAGAGAGATATTTATTCTTGCTTATTTATTTATGATTTTGAATGAAAAAATTAAAAGAAACAGAAAAATGAAAAGATTACAGATATAAAAATGTATTATTAAATAAGAACGACTGATCCCGGTTTACCAAAACGATTTGAATTGAGTTTTGAATATGAGACATTGTTAGATGAAGTATGTGGAGGTGATTGCTGAGAATTGAAATTAGATGGAAAACTCGATTGATTATTTTGCGAATAGGATAACGATGAAGGTGGTTGTTTTATTGATTGTTGTTCTTTATTATTAGTTAATGGAGAACCAGATGTAGAATAAGAACCTATTTCCTTACTAGTATTTACTGTTGGTGCATATTGATAAGTTTCTACAGTAGGTATAGCATTTGGATTAGTTTCCAATAAACGAAGAATATTTTGAATATCATAAAATTCTTCTGTAGTAAGTTCATATGCTGAAGTTTGAGTTGATGATGGATAACTGATTGGTAAAAATGATGAAGATTGTGGAGAATTTTGAGATTGTGCTAGTGCTTTATTTGTTATAGGTGCCGAAGGTGCATTGTTCGCCACAGGAATTGATGATGCAGGATTAGATGTAAATGATGTTGATACTATACCATTTCTTTGCTGTGATTCTACAAAACCAGATATAGGTGGAAGTATTTTTGGATTCTGAGTGTTTGGTAGAGAAGTACCAAAGGTACCTGTTTTGTTTATAGTAACAAGCGATGATGATGGTAATGGACGATAGTGTAGTATCCCTTGATTATCAATTGTATATGGCAATATATCACCATCATCTATATAATCTTGATATTTTTCATTCAAAATACTGGATGGTGGCGGTTGTACTGTCTCTTGAAAACTCTCTAACTTATTCTCTTCAGTTGTCGTTGATGGTCGACGTGAAGATGGCGGTGTAGTGACAGGAAAAATGCGTTTATAAAATGATGGAATTGGTGGAACTGTATGATCAGGAGGTGATAAATTATCTGATATCCACACATCATTTAAAACAATACCATGTATACCTTTGTTTGATGTCTTCGATGTCGACATGGGTACGATACTCGATAAAGTCTGATCTCTCGAGTTTGGACTTTGCCATGAATTACCTTGTTGTTTATTGTCGACAGGATTGTACTGTTTTGGTGCTGTGGAAATTTGTGATTTATTATCTTTCCAATAAGGATTTTTCCATGTTACAGTCTGATTTTTCTGGGATGTTGTTAAAGATTGTGGTTTCCAATCTTTCCAATAAGGATTTTTCCATGAATTATCGTGTTGTTTTGATGTTGTCGAAATTTGTGATTTATTATCTTTCCAATAAGGATTTTCCCATGTTACAGTCTGATTTTTCTGGGATGCTGTTGAAGATTGTGGTTTCCAATCTTTCCAATAAGGATTTTGCGATGAATTATCGTGTTGTTTTGATGTCGTCGAAATTTGTGATTTATTGTCTTTCCAATAAGGATTTTTCCATGTTCCAGGTTGATGTTGTTGAGATGTTGCTGAAGGTTGTAGTTTCGAATCTTTCCAATAAGGATTCTGCCATGAATTATTTTGTGGTTTATTTTCTACAGAATTGTTTTGTTTTAATGTCGTCGGAATTTGTGATTTGTTATCTTTCCAATAAGGATTTTCCCATGTTACAGGTTGATGTTGTTGAGACGTTGCTGAAGATTGTAGTTTCGAATCTTTCCAATAAGGATTCTGCCACGTATTATCTTGTTCCTTTGTAGATGTTATGTTCTGAGATTTATCGTCTTTCCAATAAGGATTTGTCCAGGATGTTTGATTCGAAGTGAGTAATGGTTGAGATTGATTATTTGGTAAAAGAGAAGAAGAATTCTGATTTCTAGTCTCCTTCGGTGTAAAATGTGAAGGAATAGAACTATCAAGATTTGTTGTCTTCTCTGAAGTAAAGTGATTATCTAATGGATTGAGTGTTGGCTCATGCGAAGGAGTGGACAGTTTAACACCCGGATAGGTTTTCTCTGGCAAAGTTTGTTGTTGATTTAATGTAGATTGGATTTGAGTGCTATTATGGGACGTGGAATTTGATCGATTCTGGTCAAGATTATTTGGAGAATGTTCGCTTGATTCAGATGATGTTGTTACAATTCTAGGTCGAATGTATGTTGATGCAGGAATATTCCCTTCGCTGTCACTCTCATCCGATATATCTCTTTCACCAAGATGAAATGAACTGTTAGATACTGTGAAATTAGCATTTGTATTGCTCTGTTTATCTGTTGCATTTCCAATCTTGTCTTGATCTTTAGTTCGAATAGTATCAGGTATGAGTTGTGGTATATCTGTGTTAGATGGACTGCTTGAAAAATAAATAAAATAGAATTGTTAATTTAAATAAAAACATGATAGTTAAAATATTCTTACCGTTGAATATCAACTCTCGCTTTATTTTCTTCATTTAATGATTGTGTTGCTATTTCTTCTGGTTTCCAATTTGCACCCCAATATGGATTAATCCATTCTTTTTGTACTTGTTGCTCTTGCTTAATCTGAATAGGAGTATGATGAAGATTATTTTCAATACTTGTTATATTGTTTATTTCCTCTTTAATATTATTAGTGGTATGCGCGTCATTAAATGATCTAATTGAATAATGATCATCAACTCTTGTTTGCTCCTTAATATTATCATTTTGGATTTTATTCAACTGTTTTATTTGTTGTTGTTGTTCAGGATCACTTTTAACATCATACCATGAATCAGGACTTGTCGCTCTCGATCCGACATCTCTTCCTACTGAGGATACTGTTTCTGCATCAGAATCGGTATCCTCTGGCGCATTATGATGTGATGCACTAAATAGCATATCTATTACAATTGCTTAGAACTACCTCATATAATACAAATACAAAATAGAATGTTTTAATACAAAAAAAGAAAGACGTAAGAAAACGAAGGCCAAATGTATGATAACATCGATGAGTATTCGTCTATGTATAATAAGTATAAATATACATCAATGACGACAAAAGTTATTCCCTTTTACAATATATGACCATGAAAAAAAAGGAAATCAAATCATGCATAACAACGAAGTGAGAAAAAAAATTACGATGATGCTGTTTATATACAGAATAAGAAATGAATCATTATCAAACCAAATGACGCTTTATATTCTTTTTTTATTATTATTTTGTATATATAGGTTTTTTTTTTATTCCTTATTTCATGAGTTTTTTATCAGTCTATCAAATCATACGCCAGTAAAATTGTTACGATAATTTATCTAATCAAAAATAATTGTCCAACAGTGAAAAGCGACATCGAAAATATGTATATGAGTACGTCGGCTTTTTTTTGTGGTAAATAACATTCATATACGTTCTTTCCTTCTCTTCTGTTCATACAGATATAAAAGTAGTTGAGCGTGTGCAAATGGATTAAAAGACTTGTTCGTCCAACCAACCTACTCTCGACGGATGGCTGTTATGAAATAACTTTTTTTTTTCGTAGTGAGCTGTCACATGAGAGGTTGAAAAGTATATATGATGTAACAGACAAGAGAAATATACAGAAAGGAAAAGAGAGAAAGAGAGACTTTTTATACATATCACGTAATCTCAAGTCGCAGTCGATTGACAATTTTTCTTTTTTCATCCTTCTTTTTTGTAATGTCTGTCTATACATGTAAATTATAACTATAATACACGTTTACTGATGTTTCTAATGAAAAAATTCGTTCGAGTAAGTTTAAATCTATCAATTAATATATAAATGAGTGACAACAATATTGATGATTGTTGTATATGTCAATAGTAAAGCATTTTTTTCCCCTTTTAACCTCATTGATTGTGTACAATACGAGAAAAAAAAATGAGGCTGAAGTAAAGCGGACAGGTCAACTTCATTACTGTTCTCTACTTATACATCTAAGGTATACTACAAAATAGATGCGTTTTACTCTTCTACGACGTTGGGTATGCATAATTATATTTTATATATGTTTGAAAATAAAAAAATAAAAAGAAATCTATAGTTTTTGTATCTTATTTATTATACTTATTTTTAGCGAGCACTTCTGCTCTGTCGATTTGAGGTAAGATTGAGAATACGATAAAAAATGAAGCATGTTTGATCGCATGAATATCTTGAACGAAAATAAAATTTAAAAAAAAAGTTTTTCTTGAATTCTTTTCTAATATATTCTTCTTGTTTAATTATTTATAGAATCATAATGATGATCATGTTTATTCAACATATGATGAAGCCCTTAACAGTGAATCGATTTCATCAAAAGATACAAATAGTCATTCAAGTACATATATATATAAAAGTTTATCTTATAAATATCAATGAAATATTTTTGTTTGATTAGGTTCATCTGATGGAGGTATATCATCAGGTCATCAAAGTTGGATGAGTAGTCAAACAAATGTTTATGATCAAATCTGTTATGATTCAATACATACAAATACAGATAATAATCTTCCATCGAAATATGATGATCAATTACCATCATATAATCAAACTTATTTATCTGATGATATAAGTGAACATTATTATTATCGTTTACCAACACCATCATCTTTAATAACAAATGAAATGCTTCCATTAAAATCTCAACTTACACAACAACAATCAAATTCAAAAAAAGAATTACATAAAGAATTAATCTATAAACAAAAAATGTAAATTTTTATACAAAAAAAAAAGAATTATTATTATTATTTTTTTTTTTATTTAGGGGACAATTATTACCAAAAAAACCTGAATTACTTAATGTTTTTAAACATCGACGTGATGAAGAAAAAAAACGTGAAGATGAACGAATGCGTGAACAAACAAAATTAGAACAAATTCTTGCACGACAACGACAAAAACTTGATGAAGTATCTATTAAAACAAAAAAAAAACCAACCAATAATAATAATCTAAGAAATCAAATATAAATTTTTTTTTCTCTATTTAGACTAATAATGTTTGTTCAATATCTAGTAATGAAAGTGCATATTCGAATGAATTTGAATTTGTTTATCATCGAATTCGTCAACAACAAAAGAAACAAGAATGATTATTATTATTATTTTTTTTTTTGACATTAATTTCTTTTTAATGTGTTTTTGTGTTCTTTTAAAATACTTTTCTTTTTCTTTTTTTCTCTCTTATTTCAGATAGAAAATATTAATAAACAAAGAAAAAATAAACATGCTATTTCTTCCAATTATATCCAATATATCATTTCGATTTGTACTTTTCTTATATTTTTTTCTTATGATTTCTCATTTAATTTATTCAAGTATGGTAATGCCCAATGATTCAGCAGATTTTGATCCATGTATAACATGTAAAAAAATAAGTGATAAATTTATTGAGGTATTGTTATACTTTTAATATTTAAATAATTTTTTTTTTGTATTTCGAAATTTTTAGAGTTATAAAAAAACGGCTGGAAGTAATTTTGGAGGGTAAAAATTTTGAATTATTTTTTAATATTTTTTTTTTATCTTCTATTTTCTTTAGAGGTAATACAGATTGGGAAGAAAAAAAATTGAAAGGATATGCAAAAAGGTAAATATTATCATCGAGAAATTAATTATACTAGACACCGTTTGTGACTATTAGGCTCTTGTCTCCTATCACAATA
>JAJEKB010020759.1:3674-14350 GCA_022393335.1 Macrotrachela quadricornifera
AAAAAAAATGACCGAAATTCTTAACTTCCTGATAGAATGAAAAATAAAATCATCATCAAATCAATAAATAAGTATTAGTATTTTGACAAACAAAACACAATAAAGGTATAAAATAGCTCAAGTTCTCAAAAACGTGAGATATCCAGAATTTTCTCTGTTGTTTTGGATGATCTGCCAACTCTAATAATAACCAAAGACCTACAAAAGTCTGTGAGAACTAAAACTTTTTACGAAGTTTCAAATCGAAAAAAATTCGATATGTAGATTAAAATGAATGCTTTGTCTACCTATTGAGATAAAATTCAACAGAAAACTTATCCTGGTTTGGGACGCTCAAAAATGTCTGACTATTCTACGGAACGTATCCTGCACATGTAGCAATCTGGTTCGTTAAGGTTTTTAATCTGGAAGACACTGAACAAGCAGACTAATGATTTTCGTTATGGAGATCGATCCTTCCAAGATTCATTCTCATGAAGGAACCGATTTAACTGGCAAATCATTTTAAAACTCGGTTTCGGTACATTAGATAGATCCGAATGATGTATGAAATACCCTATAAGGATTAGTCCCTATAGGCTCTTTCTCTAGAGATATGTAATTACAGGAAAATCGAATGACAGCGTTTCTATCTGAAATATTTCCCGTAGATAGACCTACTGATATCTAGCATGTCCTAAAAATTTTAATGCAAACGAGTGTGTCCTTTATGAGATATGGAAATTCAAAAAAAGAACACGATTTACTCGAGCCTATTATAGAGTATGCTATAAGCTAACATTTCAGTAAAACAGCTACAAATCTGAAGGGATGGTTTATGGGCACTAATTCTTTTAGGATTTTTCATACCTCATTGGGATCTATCTAATGCACAGAATCAGAACTTGAAAAAAGCTTTGACAGTTAAATCGGTTTGCGTGTGAGTCAAACCGATTACGAATCGTGATTATCCTACATAGTTTAGTCTCTAATCGAGGAGATTACTCTTATGGATTTATATTTTTCCTTACGGATCTTAAAGCGAAAACGATAAATACTACTACGTAGTCATATTTATCAGCAAATGAACAAAGAAATGATTCGAGAATAGTTATCCATACTATCCACTTCCGTACCACAGTCTTAAAAACTATCATTCTGAGCATGTGTCGTAGGATGTGCTCGAAGGTTTATTATAATTATAGATAAACTCAAACAACGAGTACTTCAACGATCATCGTCGATTTGCATCTAGGATTGAGATCAGCATTCGAGATGAAAGTAATCATAGTATCAACAACAACAACGAAAACAACAAAACAGATCCATTCACCATTTGTTACTTATCTACATCTCTCACACGTGATTATACTACTAAATCAGAAGTTTCGAACACGGCGTTGCCTGTCGTAGCCGAGGAAATATCTATTTACAATGTAAGAATTAAGTTGCAACGTCACTTTATACTTGTGATTCTTGCAGTAATCGCTTTTCTACTACCATTTTGTAATACTATATACTTACCAGCCCTCGACACCATCAAGACTAATTTGAACACGACTGAGACACTTGTAGCAGTCAGTGTGTTGATCTACTTGTTCATGAGCAACATTTTCAGTCTTCTTTGGGAATCAGTATCGGATCGATTCGGTTGAAAACTTACGATGATTATAACGCTCATTATTTTCTTGGCTGTGTCAATAGTATGCATATTTACTCACAACATTATTGTTCTCATTGTGTTTCGTGCCATAGAGGGTGGAACCATATCAGCTATGTTGGTGGTTGGTCAGGCCTTAGTGGTTAATATCTTTTCAGAGAAAAGACGAGGATCGACAGTAGGATTCTTTTTTCTGCTCTTTAGCATTGATCCTGTAATTGGCCCTTTATCAGGTGCGTTTGGCTGGTGTAATACTTTTACCTTTTTGACGATATTCTCGTTTTGTGTCCTCATCGTAATATTCGTCTTTGTACTTAAAACTCATCAGTACTTTAGTAAGGAGCGCTATCATAAATCAAATCCTCAAAAATGCGTAATCGACGCTATGTCCAATGAGATACACTTGTTTCAAAAGCCTTGGAAGCACTAAATTATTTGACTGATTTAACAATCATTCCTTACATCGCTGTAACAACGACGACGCTCGCTACTCTATTTTTTAGTGTTACTTTCTTTTCTACGTACCTTCGTCAGATCCCTTACAATTATGCAGAAACATTTATTGGTATGCTCTTCATACCATTCGGCTTAACTCCGCTTATAAGCAGCCTTCTGGGATGGATGACTCGTAGACCAAGCTAGCAAATATTACGGACATGAAAGATGTCCCGAAGGACGTCTTGTGTCAAACATGACCTTGTGCATTTTCACATCAATTGGATTGATTTTTTATGGATGGACATTCTACTACAAGCTTCATATAGCTGAACCAATCATTGGCCTTATTTTGGCCAGCTTTGGTGCAGCGATTTTTGAACCAAGTCTGACAATTTATTTGACAATCAAGAAGCAGAAAGATGCGGAAGCAGTATCTGCTGCCAATACCTTCGTACACTTATATGTGGCAGGTATTTTGGTAACTGTTGCTGTTCCGCTAGTGAATGTGATAGGTACATGGCTCTACTTTTCTCTCCTGTGTGGCCTCAATATTATCACTATTGTGTCAGCCAGTATATTGATCCACAAATCCATAAGATGAGCACGCTGTGTTGCCGTACAGCATAGCAGCATGACACCTGGCACCTGGATTAGAAAACCCCTCTGAAAGCAGAATATCACTTAGAAATGGATATGTAGCTTCAGACTACCAAATATAACGATAGCTGCTCGTATTTATATAATAGTGTTCCATTAATGATATTCCGATGGTAAATTTGACTTTGATTAAAAAATAAAAAGCAAAGATGTCGAAAATAAAAAGACCGAATGATGATAATATCGGAAACGAAACGTGGAAAGCTTAAAATGTCGAAAGACAAAATTATCGAACGGTAGAAATATCGAAATATAAAAATCTTGCAAACAATATATGAGAATAGAAAAAAGAAAAGATATTGCTATCGCCCAATACTTTTTTTTCTTACATCTTGAAAAATTGGCGTAAACCTTCCTTTTGATAAAACCCCTTCAACAGCTCACAGTGAACGAGGAATGGCAATATTTTATTAACAACAATGGGTCGCAAATTATTTACGAACCAACTATAAGTAATTATTACGCACTATTAACAAATGATCACCCGTTAGGAAACATAAACTCTCGATATCAATCGTCAAATCTCGGTCAGAACGAAGACATAAATTCAGTATCAGTTCAGTATGCCTATCAAGACAGTTATACAACAACTCAGCCATGAATAAATCACGTATCATTGAAACTTGCAAACTCGCAAGCAAACAAAGTAGCACAACAAAAACACAAAACTAGCAACAAAAACAACAGTATCAAGTGTCCACGCGGTTGTATAACTCACAGTATCACATATCACATCCGATACTACAAGGAACAGAACACTCAGTATATTTCAGCACGTCATGAGAAACAGAAGAAATACAAACGAATATACATGACGAAAGAAACGTCTAGAGCAATTATGAATCAAAAATGAATTATGAGTTACAACACGGCATGACTGCGGTCGTAAATAAACGTGTACTAAGCCGCAGTGACGACTTCACAACGGTCGGAGCCAACAAAGCGAGAAAGAAGGATCATTACAAAGAGAAAAGACAAGAAGAACTACGTCGCCAACAGGGACAATAGAAAATAACAGGGAGCACGTCGGAGAAAAACTTAGAATCGGAGGAAATTCCGTCGGTCGCATACCGATTTGCATCCACGCGGTATCCGTTCTCTCTACTTCTAATCTCGTTCGAAACATTCGTTAAAGACAAACTGGTGGTTGAGGTACTGGGCAAACATTCTAAAAAGATAAATGTAGAAATGAAGATTGCTTCTTATCGTCATCAGCAAGTACAGAATGATCATTGTATTGTAGTTTTCATGGAAGACATTAACTCATTTTGTTTTCTAACCGGCAATTGAAACTGGCCTACACATCTATGTCGTGAAAAGCACGGGGTCGTATAAGAACAAACTTTGGTCCCTTTCGATTTTCAAGGTTCAATTTAATTAAACCATATATAGGATAGCAGACTCTGTTGGCATCTATAATCTAATTAAAATACCTCGAATTTGGCATCGAAATGATCGGGAACTCATGATCTTTCGTCCTATATATGGTCTGATTATACTGGACCTTGAAAATCAAAAGGGGCCAAAATACGTTCTTATACGTCCTCTTACTAAGGTATCTAGCTCAGTAATTTTGTATGCCCTAAGTAGTTAAATCAAAATATTATTTAAGGGGGGGGGGGGGGGGGGTATCCCATAACCATGCTCTCAAAATATTGTCAGTTTGTAGAGTAGGACCGCAAGCGTTTAGAGTTAAAATATCTCGCGGGTTGAATGTTCTTTGGTGGAGTTAATAAAATTTTAGAATTTGAAAAACCTGTGTTCGCGTCCACAGATGTCACTTAGTGACGATAGCTATATTATCTCTTTAACTCTTTGATGTTTCTTTTCTTCCTTTGATCTCGGTGGTTATCCATTGATTATTCTCTTTTTGGATATATAGTCTCCCTTGTTTGTTGTTTATTCACTCTCTTGTTTTTCTTGATGCTGATCTATCTTTGTTATTGATTTTTTTGTTCTTTGCTTATATTATTTTTTTACTAAAATAAAACAGCTCATTTCTTATCATCTCAACATCATTCTAGTCATTATTTTTATATTACAAAGTATATCTCAGGTAGGATCTATCATTTTCTTATGTGGACTACTAGTGCAGGTACCATTTATATATTTTTTCCCGATATGGCCTACGTGTCTTTCATGTAGGATATAGTCTGTCACATATCATCGACATTTGAGTGCCTCACAATCCGTTTTTCCAGCTATTTTGAGATAGTTATCAAAAGTAGTTCATGCCAAGTTCCCTACTCGTATAACGGCTGTGGAAAAAAATTCTGTTCATGAAAACTTGTTCACTGGATTCACCTCTATGGGATAATATATTTTTCTTTAGGAAAAAAAACTCGTTCTCACGAAATTGGATACATCAAGATGTTTCTTAAGTGAAAGCCACTAGACTATGGAAAATAGAGTTTTCGAGAAACGTTAATTTATATGCTTTAATACCATTAGTTTTCAAGGAAACTTTGCGTGTACAAGTAAAAACACATTAGACATATTATCATCAAATTACAAGGTTACAGCACGTCCAATTCAAGAATAAACAATTAGCACGTACAGTCCACGTTTACTGTCATTTTACACTCTATTGTTTTTGAAATAACTGTTGATAGGAACATCGTGGAGACCTTCGGGTTTCACTATTCATAAGAGAAGACCTAGGGTTATTTATACGTGACAAAATCTGATAGATCGCGTTTTGACGAATCAGGTGAGTCCTTTCCGTAAAAATCGTACCTGGCTGATCAAAAAGTGACCCATCGATTTTTGTCACGTATAGATGGCGCTAGATCTTCTCCTATGAACAGTGAAAACCAAAGGTCTCCACGATGTTCCTATCAAAATTTATTTCAAAAACAGTAGAGTGCAAAATGATAGTGAATGTGGACTATACGTGCTACTTGTTTATTTTTGAATTGGACGTGCTATAACCTTGTAATTTGATGATAATATGTCTAATGTGTTTTTACTTGTACACCCAAAGTTTCATTGAAAACTAATGATGTTAAAGCATATAAATTAACGTTTCTCGAAAACTCTATTTTTCATAGTCTATTGGCTTTCATTTAAGAAACATCTTGATGCATCCAACTTCATGAGAACGAATTTTTTTCTTATTCCTTTATGACCAGATGTAGCCAAATGGCAAAATTTTGTCAATATCGTATTAGAATTTATCTTAAAGCAATGAAATATAGTTTATGAAGCGGTTTGATGATTAACTACATGCATTTTAGGGTAATCCTATGCCTTTTTAAGCAACGAGAAAGATAGTGTTGACGAAAGGGATGAATTCTCCCGCCAACACCAAAAACAACTCCAGAATCGAAATGATCTATTTTTCATTTGTCTGAGTATTTCATGCAAGAAGTTACTAGTAGTTAATTTTCCTCTCCAGCCCCATTATCTATTATACCAATAAGATGAATTATTCAGTTTATTCGAAGAACAGAGTACAAGAATGTTGCCTTTTGGAATCGTCCGGCTGTAAAGGTACAAAAAGTTGCAAAAAGTCAGTTATTTCTTCTCGATGAAAGTCTCATAATTTGCTGTTAGCTCTATTGCAGATTATCAAAGAAAAGCATACTTTGTTTATCTGTCCATTTCTTACAGCCTTAATGTGAGATACATTCCAATAATACTTAAAAACTGCCCAAAATAGTGCAAATTCCATCTAGTTTCTCTAGAGATGCTTACGAATTCAGCGAGATTCTAAGAAGATTCACAGGATTTACAGCACATCATAGTATTCCTGTTCAGACTACTATAAAAAATTACTAATCTTGTTAATATCTTACTAAATTCATGAGTTTCACTAAGGAAAATAGGTGGAATGTTGCACTATTTTGAGCAGTTTTTAAGTATTATTGGAATGTATCTCACATTAAGGCTGCAAGAAATGGACAGATGAACAAAGTATACTTTTGTTTGATAATCTGCACCAGAGCTAACAGCAAATTATGGGACTTGCATCGAGAAGAAATAACTCACTTTTCCCAACTTTTTGTACCTTTACGACTGAATGTTGCCAAAAGGCAACATGCTGGTATTCGACTTAGCATCAGTTCTTTAAACTCCAAGATGGAATTCGATAACCTCTATATTTAAGAGACAGACAATCTATAGAAAAAGAATTTTTTGCTCACTATCTCCTGGCAGCCGGCCATAAAACGTTAAAGGAAAATATGTTATCCCATAGAGGTGAATCCAGAGAACAAGTTTTCATGAACAGAATTTTTTTCCAAAGCCGTTATACGAGTAGGGAACTTCGCACGAACTACTTTTGATAACTATCTCAAAATAGCTGGAAAAACGGTTTTTTTTTAAATTCTAAAATTTTAATAACTCTACCAAAGAACATTCAACATGCGAGATATTTTAACCATAGCCCCTGAGGGTTCTACTCTAGAAACTGACAATATTTGTGGGCATGGTTAGGGAGTACCCCCCCCCCCCCCCCCCCCTTTAAAATAAGTAGTTCTGTTATAAAAATGTAGCGTGAACAAAGGCCTATCATAATAACTTTAAACCACAATTTATCTCTATGTATTTTCTTGCAAGTAGATGCTGACATTGTTGGTGAGTGTCAGCGACTAATCCAGCCATTTAATATGTGGTGACGATCGATTTCATTTATATCTATAATGCGCTCAAAATACCTCGAATTTGACATCAAAATGATCAGGAGTTCATAATCTTCCATTCTTTATATTATACAATTCGATGTTTCCTGAAAAATCAAAAGAAGCCAAAATACGTTCTTATATGTCCCTGTCCTTTCCGAAAATGTACCTAGGAATAATCCCAAAAGATGATAATGATTTTACCCCATTTAATATGCGCCACTCATTATAACCAATGTCAACTGTGGATATTCATAGTACTCAACTCAATGTAGATAAAAGTTCCTGGACATGTGAATTGATAATAAATAATTCTGCCTAGAATTTCTATATGTGTTCTATTTTGACTAAAATTTTATTGCAACTCACTCTAACCCTTATAGCTGCCATAGGGAGTTCTTATTAACATTTTGTTGTTACGATGGTTTTGTCACTTGTCTCCAACACAGGAACGAGATGGAAAACAACAGAACGGAAAAAAGATGTGTCTTTCACGGGACTCAAACCACACAGATTCCGCTATCCAGGCAGATGTCTTAACTAGTTACACTAGAAAAGACATCTCTTTTTTTGTCTTATGACTCTACTATACGTACAGGTCATAACATTAGTCTTCCAGATTTGTCTTAGTTTTACCTACCTACATGGGAGTCAAACAGCTTTTCCGTAGCTGATATTATATAACGAGTCACATATATGTTACCTAAGACCGTGGCTGACCAGTACCGATAATTTATATCTGTCAGTTGAGGTTTTCGATGCCATATTAACTAATCGATATGGTTTTTTGATTCTTCATTACCCGATGCAGTCAAGCGTCTCTCGCTATACACCTATAACATCAATATATTTTTCTTAATCGATGCACTTCAATAAACAATATTTATTCGTTTATAATCAAAGTCGACGCACTTAAACAACTACATGGGGAAGGAGGAGCCATTCACAAATATACCTGTTATCAACTTTTCTCGATTTCTAAATGGATCAGCCAAAGAACGGCAGGCGGTGGCTGATGAGATAGGTGATGCTTGCCGTCATGTTGGCTTTTTTTATCTCAGCGATCATGGCATATCGCAAGATCTGCAGGATCGAGTCTTTGCCGAATCCAAAAAGTTCTTTGCTCTTCCATTAGAAGAGAAGTTGAAGTTGAAAAAGGCTGGACCAGTTTGTTTCCCTGGATACATTCCAGTGGGTGCAGAGAGGATATCTCGCATGGGTGACTACAAAGAAGTGTTCAACTGTCTGCATGAGCTTCCTGCAGATGACGAGTATTACCAAATGCGGGGTGCTGACCTTTATCAAGGCAATGTTTGGCCGGACAACTTACCTAGTAAGTACGAGTATTATGTTACAAACTATGCGAAACATCTACTATCAAATTCTGAAACTTATAAGTCTTCAAGTCCCACAGACTAGTGAGTTGCTGTATGATCTTGCAGGTTTGTAAAGTCTCACGTAGCAGTATGACAGCTCCATCTCGCTTAAGCGAGCTGGATTTATAATTCCGCTCTTTTAAAATGAGCGGGACGGGAACCAGATTATTTGAGGTGACCTGGTCTTACTAAAACTTTAGTTTTACCCTGTAAATTTGGTTTGCCATATCTCCATTTCAGACCACGTGAGCTAAATCGCACACCTGACCTGAAAAGAAACTATTACAAACCTAGCAGAAGCATAGCACTAAGAATTAAATAATCCAGCTCACAAAAGAAGAGCTGGTCATTAAATCTGCTCACAAAAAAAGCCGGTCACGAACCCGCTCGTATGAAAAGAGCTGGTCGATCGATCCACCTCATGAAAAAAATGAGCGAATCATCATTAATTTGAGTCAGCTCTTCCGGCTTATTGAACTGGGGGCTATCATATACTTAGTCTCAGGTGAGTGACGTTTTCCTAAGTCCTTTAACCTCGATGATATCTGAAACCTCAAATTTCTGCGACACTAAAACTTCATCAGCTATTACCAAGTTCTAAGAAAGTTCATCAGATTTCGTGTAGATTTTCAGCTTATTGTACTGTTGTAAGAACCATATATCGGATGATATAGAAACCTATAGATGATATTTTTCACTGGTCGCTTATTGTTTGAATTTCAATTTTCACTGATTTGTAAAAAAAATATGTTAGCGCAATCACTGCAGAATTAAAATATGAAACACGACATACCGGCATATATTGTAAGTTAGAAGATTCTACTAGATATGCTTCGTATTATGAATTACTAACTACTGTTGATGTGACTTCGTAATGACAAATGTTTATCATAACGAGTTTCAGGGACCGAGTCATGGGCACATATGTTAAAGTCAATCGTCTTTCACAATACTCCTACGGCATGCTTCAATTCTGTTACTAAGGCATCTGTCACAATCTGTGATGAGTCGTTGCTACGATGTTAGTAACGGTCTGTGATGTTTTCCTAGCACGTCGGTGTCAGTCTGTGACGTTTTCATGGCAATGTCGGTAACAGACTGTGGGGACTGAGAGCGGGGGATAGGGGGTTGAGACGGGTAGTGGGTGCAAATTTTTACCCTTCTATACTTCAATACTTCGTTTAGATCGTGTTTCACAAAAGAACTCAGGCTGAACCTATTAGGGTTTTCACCTGTCGGTACCTTTTTAGAACTTTTTTGAGTTCTAGCCAAAAAGTCTGAACTATTTAAAGCCCGACACTTTCTTGCAAAAACCGTTTCAACTTCGAAACTTTTTTGTTTAGAACTTTAAAAAAGTTCTAGATTTCGGTAAGATGCACGGAAAGCAAACTTAGAGTGAAATTTTGTTTTTTGATGATTAATACACGACTTGATAGATAAATTAATGGTCATCGCGAATATGTGTTCTCGAAATTTTTGCAAGCCTTCCTTTGAATAAAAAAACCAAAAAACAATCGAAAAGTGTGGAAAATCAAAAAAAAACGAGATTGCAAAAAAATAGTCGTCGTTTTTTACTAGTTAAGTCTGGAGCTTCGAAACAATATTTTTCGGATTCAGCATCACAAACTTAGTTTAAAAACACAACTATTAAAGGTCCAGATCGATAAATAGATTTATGGTGAGTCCTGTAACGGATCCATCTTAGAAGCGCGCACCCAATTTTGCAAATCTATCATAGGCTTTTTGTAGAGATTCTAGAGTCAAACATTTTACATCGCTCAATTGCCCAGATGCTCCTCTTCAAATCTATGTGCTGCTTTTCTCCGAATGTATTTTTCTTGCGGAATAAATCACTTTTTTCGAAGTCGGTCTTCAAACACTATAAAATTGCACTGGTATCCCAAGATTTTCACTATCAAAACTCGATTTTCATGCCAAATAAAC
>JAJEKB010020765.1:0-12218 GCA_022393335.1 Macrotrachela quadricornifera
GAAAAATCAATAAATGTAACATATGAAATATATTGACTATATTCTAGTGCACTATCACAAGAATTCGCTAATATTTTGAATATTTCGTTATTCATTTTAAGACAAGTATAAAATGTTGTTCGTGACAAGTATTAAAACAAACGTACAAAAATTAAATATTATTACGACTAGTAATTGAACCTCAGAAATCATTTTCCTTTTCATTCTATTTGAGTTTCAATTTGTTAGAAATATTTTCTCATTGTACACTCGTTTTTGACTATTTGAACATATTTTGACAATTCAAGTAGAATAGCCCTATCTCAAAAGGCTATTTTTGATTACTCGATATAATTTTGGTCAGTCAAAACTCATCGAAAGATTGTTTTTATACCATATGTTGATGCAAAAGTAACTAATCAGAACAGAGATTTTCACTTTAACTAGTTTCAAGTAATAAATCCTTTTAAATACGTTACATTTCTTTAAAAAAAAGAAAAAAAAACGAATTACTTTTAATTGTACTAAAAAACCATTAAAGAAAAAAGGCCTTATTTTAGGAATGTCATCTAGATATATAGTTTTGTTCAAAGTATAAATTTTTATCAAATATTATATACCTTAACTATAAAATCTTGTAAACATTCTTCTAGAAACGAATAATTTTTTTTCTCACCGCCTCCTCTAAAGATTACCAAACTGCCTATCTACACCACATTAATATAAGAAAAAAAGTTGACTGTTCAAATTGAATTTGCTGACCAAAAAATGAGTACCTCGATGCACAATTGAATTTGGTTGATGAATCGATAGTAAACCAGAATTTTATTCATCGATCGATGACGTAAATTGTCGATCTACTATCGACGATACTTTGATTGCTTCTCAAACATTTCTACTGTTTACATTATGCAGACGACAGTTTCTTTTTCGGTTGCCATTTACTACGATAATCATTTAGAAAAAAGTATTTATGAATTCGAATAGTGATAGATTAAGTTACCAAACTTATGCAAAAGCATACAGCAATGTTGCTCTATGTATTTATGCTGCTGAAAGAAGTGAATATTGAAAAGTCAGTCTTCAGTATTGATTTGAATATGACGCATCATTGTAAACTTTATAGGAAAAGATCATATATAAGCTTTAGACATATTCTGTAAAACATATTATCTTGTAGGTAATACTCAAAATTATATATTTCTTTTAACTAGAAATAAGGATATTTTAATTAAGTAATTGCTCAAAAATAAATAATGCGGATCTGTAGTAAAATTAAAATTAATAAATGAATCAATCAAAAATAATCAACTGTAAATTATATGTTATGATTTACAATTCTCTAAATTTGTCTGTTGCTGTGACTAATTCATGAACAATTCCAACTTCTTTAGCAGAATGTCCAGCATCATCAACCCAATGTAACTCTCCTTTTGGCCATACTTTATGCAAATCCCAAGCCGAGCGAGCTGGACAAACGAGATCATATCGTCCTTGAACAATTACACCAGGTATATCTTTTATTTTATCGGCATTTTTTAATAATTGACCATCTTCTTTCATAAATGCTCCATGTACAAAATAATGTGTTTCAATTCGAGCAAAAGCAACAGCAAATTTTGCATCATCTGTTGCATGAGCTATATATGATGGATCAACATATAAACGTGATGTTGCTAATTCCCACACAGACCATGATGTAGCAACTTTTAACATCTCTTGTTCATCTTTACCGGTTAAACGACGATGATAGGCTGACATTAAGTCACCATGTTCAGCTTCAGGTATTGGTTCTAAATATTTTTCCCATGCATCAGGAAATATCATTGAAGCACCTTCTTGATAAAACCACAATAATTCTTTACGACGACAACAAAATATTCCACGTAATATTAATGCTTTAACACGATCTGGATGTGTTTCAGCATAAGATAAAGCTAATGTTGATCCCCAGCTACCTCCAAATACAATCCATTTATCAATATTAACATGCTTACGTAATTTCTCTAAATCATCGACTAAATCCCATGTTGTATTTTCTTCTAAACAAGCACTTGGTGTTGAATTACCAGCACCACGTTGATGATAAAGTATAATTCTATATGCTTGTGGATCAAAAAATCGTCGATCGCGTGGATCTGTACCACCACCTGGTCCTCCATGTATAAAGACGATTGGTTTACCAGAAGGTTTTCCAACTTCTTCATAATATAAAGTATGAATTTCAGACACTTTCAACATACCAGTTTTATATGGTTCTATTTCGGGATACAAATCTCGTAGTTTTTTTGTTTCTGATGCAATGCCAGCTTCTGAAGACATTTTTAGTAATGTAATCAATGATTATTAAAGAAAAGCGGAAAGCCTTCGTTGAGGACTTGACCAGATTGCAAGAATATCTAAAAGTTGTTGCACAAAACAATGAATAATACTAATAAGGGATCTATAAAATTAAAGTTGGCTTTTTTTCATATCTATACAATTTTTACATACAGGTCTGTATGACTTTAAATAATTTTGTGATATGGGTCGTATCTGTAGATTTTTTTGTAGTTTAGTTACCTGTATTTGTTTAGTGATGATAAAATACTCTATTGTTTAAAAAAAGTATTTAACAAACTCACCTTATTTGCATTACACGCCACAAATTTCATTTTTTTCTCACATCATTAAACACGCATATATGAGTTAAGTAGTGTGGCTGTTCACATGAATCAAATAAAAGAATAATGAATGTTTTACTTTTTTTTCATTCTTCTACAAATAAAACACGTTTCTTTTTATCATTAACTAAGTATAGTTTTATCTTTCTTTTCGTCTATTGGAAAATGCTATCTTTTGTTTTATTTTATGTGGACTTTCTTGATTATTAATCTTCTAGCGGTGAATGATGCAAATATGCATCACAATAATTTTTAAGTCTAATAAAACAAAAAATGCGAATCAATTTCGACATATAAAGGTCAGATCTGCGCGGTATTAGAGACACTTTTTAATGCTTTGATAAAACTAGTACAGAAACATATCAACAAGTTCCTGAGAGATCCTTAAAAATTACAGAAGATAAACTCATCGGAGATTATGATGTTTGCGAAAATGAGCCACTATCGAATGTTCTCACTGTTGCAACAGACTACTTCAATTCATAAAGAGTAAAACACCGAATTATGACTGAATATAATTCAATAAAGCCAGCCGAGGTATAATCTGTCCAAGATTTCATACAAAAGATTCACAAGATAGAGTTGACGCTGCATGATCTTAATATCCATGTTCGAAAACACCGACAATCAAAAGAATTCGCTTTTTTCGGATGATACCACTCTTTATTTTAAGTTGTTTATCGAGAAATATAAAGTGAAAACCAATGTGTATATGACATATACGAAGATCTGATTAAATTCAAAACAAGAATCAACAGGAAAAATAAATCTTCTGTAGTGTTTTTTCAAATATTTCAAAAATGATGGTTTTATATATTTTAGTCAGAGATAATTATTTAGAGTATTTGTTGTATACCGAATTACATGAAATAAAACTTAAAAGAATATACTATCATACCATAAAAAAAGCAATTAATTCGCTTGAATCATATGAGAGATATTGACGTAAATTTTTCGTCCGAACTTTTGGAACATCGTGTATATTTGCTTGATGCATTAATAAAAGTTTGACCGTTCAATTTTGGCAGAGAGGAGGAAGAGACACTATGAGCCTCACTTAAATTCAAGACGCTCCGCCGCCCTCGGACACATTGTTGTTCATTAATGTTTGAATTTTCTCAATATCAGCTTTTTATTTACTTCGGCTCCATACTAGATTAACAAATGGAAAGAATATTTCAGACTAGACAGATTATCTGTGTTTATTGATGATTCGGCTTGATCGACTAGTTTGTTTTATGCTCTGTTGACCCACACCGTCATAAATTTAGGATCGTTATCAAACGAGATTTTACTTGACCTCTTTGACTGTCTCAATGGTTTCAATATTCTTCATAGATTTTCTTCTCTCAATTCTTACGTCAATCTTCTTCTTTACAAACAATTTCATAGATACTATTTTAACTTTTCTTCTATCTCAATATGTAAATTTGATATAATATGTCAACAATATTTACCATCAATCGCTAAGTAAGTCAGGCATCTTAGTCTTTTTTACATGCTATCAATTTCTCTATTTACCCATTTACGATTTTTTAACAATAAATTCTATCCATTCATATCAAATATCGATTCCAATCGTCAATGAATGTTATCATCGTTGTAATCTTAGTCATTTATACTTGGATTATAATTGTTATCTACATCATAGATGGAACCGATCCAGATTTTTGAAGACAGGTATCAGTATCGGTCCAAATAGGTTCGGATCAAACCGGACCGGCCGGTCTAAAATTTTTACCAGTACAAATTCTATCTTTTGAAGAGTGATAATAGACGTAGTCAGCTTGTACTGACATTTTATTATGTACTTTGTGCAACATAGCAGTAAGATCCGGAAGTTTTGAACAATTTTATGAAATAAAAACAGGAAAAAAATAAATAGATCGATAGGTTGCTGATCTCAACCGGTGTACCGGTTACCGGTTCCATCTCTGATCTACATGATCAAGTTGATTTTCAATTAATTCTAAATAAGATTTGGTATTTATCCAATGTTAATCGTTGTTATTTTGAAGTCTCTCAAAAGTATACGTGTGTATGTATTTAACCTTAATTTGACTCATCTATATGAATTATTCGAATATACACGCCATCTAAAACAGGTTCATATTGATATCAATCTTTTCGATGATGATAATAAATGATCTCTCATTCAAACATTTATTAATTTGAACATTGGTATTTTTTCATATGTTTAATTCATTGAAATTGTTTTCCTTCTTGCAAAATCTGCTTAATTTACCTTTTTTGACTTTTGTTTGACCAATAAATTAATCAACGATTACCAATGGGCAAACATAGTCTGTTTTTACTTGCCAAAACTCGAAATTTTTGAATTAAATATGAGTCAGAAAATTTCTGATAAACGAAATATAGAAAATCAAGCAGATAAATTAATCAACTCATTTCGAAATTCATTCTGAATTATTGAACGTTAATGATTTTATCGCTCTTTTATATATAATAAGACTATTCTACTCAGAACATTATCGAAAATATTTTATTATTTTCAATGAAATTTTCCAGACTAGTGGAATTCAACATATCCACACAATAATTAACCAGAGTTTTACAGTAACAACATAACCAACATTTATGATACCAAGTTTATTGATCATCCGTCCATTTTCGTTTGCTATTCGGTTGAATAATATTGATGATCTTTGATCAATAATTCCAAACTTAAAAAACTGAAATTTCTTAGCATATCATTGTATACTGATATTTATCAATCTCAATTGCAAACATTACTTGATGACGCACCATATTTTTGTTATCCACACATTACACAACATGTATCACTACCTTTGAAAATGTCATTATTTGAACATACGAATCCATCTATTTGTCGACTGAGTATATTATATCAATGATTTGATGAGGAAGAATGTATTATATTGATTCATTCACTACTGGTCACGTACTGTTGGTGGTCTATATACTCTATAGTGAAATATCAGTATTTTGAAGGTTTTATTCTTATAGTCGGACTTCTAGAAAATCTGATTGCACTATAGTAGATAGAGTTCATCGAGTTCTATTTAGAGCCCTACTGGAACAATTGAAACATCTTCCTGAGTGAATCATCGATAGAATTACTCAAATAGGTTGTCAGCCTCATCTGCGTGATGCATGATGTATTAAAATAGTTGCAAGATTTTTTTTCTTTTGCACATATATCACCGTAGGCAAATGATAAAATCTTTAATTTTTTTTAAATGCCCCGTGAAAAGCTGTACAAATATGTCCAAATAAATACTTACTAACTTGTTTCGATGGCTTTATTTATGCTCAAAACGAACAATCTTCATTATAATGCTACTTTCTATCGTATTGAGCATAATAAAAAATATTTTGAAAATGATTTTATTTCGCAATTAAGATCTGTTTGCATAAATTTTGTAGAGCCTTCTATGATGCATCTTTAAAAAAAGAACTAAAGATTTTATCATTAACCTATGGTAAGATATGGGCGAAATAAAAAAAATGTTGCAACCATTTTAATATATCATATCATTATCACATTGATCGATTTCGAAAAACTTATTATCATATTTTCATGTTTATATTTTTATTATTATAAGGACAAATATTATTCAATAATATATCATTTAAAAGATCATTAGCAGTACTTGAAGCTAATATATATACAAACATAATGGTTGGAGGTTGTTTTGTGTATACATATGAATGAATTTTGTTCTGCCTCAAAATTTATCAGACATCTTGTCTATTCAACTAAGAAACAAAAATGATGGAAATGAACAAGAATATTCAAATAAATCTCTATAATTATATACAATTAATTTATATAGATCGATTCACTAAATAAATTTGAATCCATACAAACATTTTTATTAATCTATTCGAAATATATATAATGAAAAAAATTTATTAGATACAGATTTTAAGTTCAATAATTAAATAAATAATACAACGAAAAAAAGCAAATTCGAAATTAAAAAGAAAACGATATATTGATATATTTTCAACTTCTTAAAATAACTCTTTTGATATGTTAATATACAATTTTCATATGATAAAGAGTAATTAATCATTTTTGAAAATATTTTTCATAATGAAATAATAAAAAATATTTAATAATGTCGATACGATTTTCAATAATACAAAAATTGAAAATAAAAATATACAAACACCAAGAATAAGTGTCTAATAAACATTGGGTGCATCCGAAATAAAAAATTCGACATGTATACATAAATTAATAATAATAAATGAATTTGATATAAGAAACAATCGGGCTGGTTCTCTAAAAATTATTGTTACTAAAATTGTACTAATAAAACATAATAATTAATAAATATTGTAATGGAGATAAAGTGTCATCATAAGATTTTTTAATATGTTTATTATTTTCTAATACATCTGATAATATATAATTAAAATCTAAACCATAAATTCCATGCCAACATTTATGACAAGTTATATCATTTATCATCAGATTATTTTCAGCATCTTTCTTCAATTAAATTACATTTGGTCGAATTGTATTTAGTTTATCCTTTTCTATTTTTAAATGTTCATCAAAATATTGATGTTTTGAATGAACATTTTTCATTGTAGAAAAAAGAATGGAAAATATACAATAATAAATAGGAACTATACCAATGCTAATTAATAATATTATCCATTTATTTTAATTTACTAAATATTCAAATGCTTTTGGTGACTAAAAATTAAAAAAAAATTAATTATATTTATTATTTTAAGAACATAGGAAAAATTATTTTATTCTGATATGTCAAATTATGTGCACTTACCATTTTACCAAAAATTATTTTTTCCTATTTTATTATTTGAATTGTTATCCATAATATCTGAGTACAGAACAAATTATTTTATCTATAAGAACAATTACAAAAAAAGAATTTATTTAAAAAAAAAATTCTTTAAATAATAACATGATAAATATATAAGCAATCGTGCCTCGTATATAAATCAGCTACAACAGCAATTATAGTTAATCATATTACCCGTCCAAGTCAGCCCGTGTGCCATTGGTGCGCGCTCGTCACACTGGTGTGCAAACTACTACGTATATACCAAGTCTGCAACACTTGGTGCGCGTACGTTCGCTATTAGTTCGCGTGACATCATGTCAGGACTGAAAATCTGAGCGAAAATATCCCAAAAAAAGGTCCTGTCTAAAACTGCTGAATCAAACCAAAGTCCATATCGTACATATTCAACATGAATAGATCGAAATATGAAAGCGACAGTTATCACTAACATGAGTGTCATAGTTTGTGGCCTATCAAAAATAACGAATATTGTTAAAAGATTCATCATGTTCAAAACGCTGTATAGTGTTTGATTATATTTTAATTCATGTTCAAATTTTTGTTTGCAATCTTGATTTTGAATTCATTTTTCAATATCTTTAAATGACATGTGGTTAGTAACACAATAATAGCAATTGTGTTTGTCTTGATGAAATTTGGACAAAATATCTTTTAATTTTGACGGAATTGTATCATCAAACATTAATTCATCATATATATTTTTTAGAAATGGTGATGATTCAATAAGTACAAATCCAATAGCCATAAGATAAATGATAAGCAGTAATCCACACAATATTAACAAGCACACAATATTTTTCATATTACGAATATAATCAGCAGGTGAGGTCTATATGAAAACAAACAACAAAAGATTGGTTTTGTATTTTTATTATGGACGCATCTTCCCATAAAGACAACTAAAAATATTCATGTTAAATTTTCATGATAAATTATTCTTATTAAAATTTGTTTCTGTGCAAAACTTCAAGTTGAAATGTCAAACACACTGTTCCTGATGTTCCTGAGACAAAATAGTATCCTGCTTAAAAATACTGAAAAAATGCAATATTTCAAAGGTAACATGCTAGGTGTTACAAGTCTTTTCAGCATAATCATAGCTCTGTTAGAAACAATATGACGCACACAATTCTGATTGAAAAACGATTGAATGATTGGTGATGTTTCCTCGTAAGTATATGACTGATAGAATAGAGAATATAAAAATAGATTTTCTTTCTTCTTCTCTCTCTATAGTATCAAGAAATGAGAGAAAGAAAAAATCGTTCTTAGTATATGTATACATATTGAGAAATGTATATTCTATAAGGAAATTATATAAAAAAAGAAATAGAGAAAAAGAGCAGTCAAATCCCGATCAACACGAATGAGAAAAACTTTCGCGTCTACATGCGTTGACCTATATGGTTCAATAATTATTTCAATCTCTTTTTTTATCATTATCTTATACATTCATTTCTTTCTTAATCTGATAAAAAATATAATTATTACCAATTACTAATAAATCGAAGGACGATAGTTCAGACAAGAACAAAACAACTTACTAAAGAAGTACTATTGAACCATAATATATTCAATACCAGTGCTCTCATTCTTCTATCATCAATACCTGAAACTGAAAATTAAATGTTTATTTAATTGGTAGAACATGATTTGGAAATTTTTCTAAAGCTCCCCAGATTGAAACGTCCTGGTCGTAAACGATCGTGTACAGAGAAATACATCCGCATACCACCGTATTTTGCCGCATTACCTGGCTCAGTATTACGATTGTATATCTCCATGTCGTATACGAAGAAGTACGGTAATGTACGGAGGAAAACAAGGTCGTTTATCACCTTAGTAAAGGAAGACCGTATACGATCGTATTGTAAACGTATACAGCCGTTTACAGACGTATATGGACTCCGTATTCGTCGACCTGGGTATTTTCATTCGTTGAACGACATTTTGGACATATTCTTTCTGTGTAATCAGAACCATTAAAACAAAAAGTAAACATATGGATTGCTTTGAGAATAATTCTTCTACACCAAGCAAATGTAAAAGTTGTTTTTCTGTTGATGGCATATTGTTTGGAACAGGTAAACACGATTTAATAAAGGATAAACAATTAGTTGTGTTTTTTTTACATAAATTTCCATTGCGTGCAAGTATTGTAAATGCTTCACACGCATTATGAGTGGAAGTATGGGTATAATTATGTAAACGTTGTTTTAATGGTTGAATGAAATAATCATCATCATCACATTGTGTTTGTCTCATTGATGTAGTATCATAAAAAATATTAGTATCCATATTGGGTATTACATGAGCATTTTCTGCAACTTGTGCTATCAATGCGTACTCCATTGAATAATTATTACTACTTTCATTTAATTCATATGGATCATAATAAAAAACATCATCATTAATATACATATTTGTATGTTCTTCAAGCGTAACTGCTTTGGATTGTGTTGTTGTTGCTGATTGAGGATAAATCATTTTATTCATATTTAATCTAATTTTTCGACGTGCAGCATTTCGCTTATTATATCTTTCTCTTTTTTTTGTTGGCCATATTTAAGTTGTACTTTAAGTCTATTGGATCTATGTATATTAATCTATAAAATTCAATAATAAATAAAACCACAAATAATAGAATATTCTTTGAAAATAAAACAAAATTTAGGAGAATCTAAATACGTGCAAAAGTAGGTTTTAGTTGTACCGATTATCGTTCACATAATTTAGAGAACCCAGCCAACCATAGTAGCAGCTCTACTTAAAAAAAACGCGACAAAATGAATTTATTGTATATATTCAATCCTTTATATATTATCACACATACATGCCTAGACGGACATATAAATTAGTATATTATAGATAAACATTAGAAACTATGCACATAGTTCATAAAAATTATATTTTAAAGTCAATACTCTTAGGTTTAAAGTTTAAAAATTTTTAGTATTTTTTTTATAGATGGTGCTATGCTCCATACTATTCGAGTAGTTCATTTTTTTATTATTACCAATTTATTTTTAATTGTATCATTCAATCTTTGTTTGTAAAGTGAAGAATAACTAATATATTACCAAATATAGTGTATAAACCTACCCGTGAAAGCTTAAAAAAAACGGTATAAAATGATCCGTAAACGGTGCCCGTACGGAACCGTTAATGGTGTCAAGTAAACAGTCTTGGAAACGCTTCGTAATGTATCTGTATTTATATTGTTAACTGATACTCGTATATGGAAATAGTCGGAGTCCAGTAAAAACACAGTTTCTTATCCGTTTACTGTCGTTTACGGGCCTTAAAGATTGACCTGGGAATGCAAAATTTAAAGTACTTCATTTGCTGAATTTGTCTTTGACTTATTAATTGTCGAAAACCATTAGTCAGAATAATAAATTAACAGTACTTGTTGGATATGAAAAAGCGGGAGAACGATCTTCATGACGATAAATTCAATAGATTTTGTTTTTGTTTTTGTCAATAAACTTTCCCTTTTACATATTCAACAGGCTAAAATACAGTTTACATAGAATATGTCCACCTACAAGTTTGGCTCCTTCCTTGATACATTTAGCTTCATTAATCAATAGAATAAAGCTAAAGAAAATCTTTAACATGATTGGGAGATTTTTGAAAGAATAAGTATAATTATATGTTTGCTACTCTTTTTGCTAAAAAATTAGTTTTAACTCTCAAGAGCTGGAAGGCCTTATCGTTGCAATTTAAACAGATTATTCGCTAAAACAGAAGGTCTAGTATCTCATTAAGAATTATTGATAGTAAAAGGCAAAAAAAAGAATTTTTTTTTCTTACGGAAATATAAAATGTCTCCCTCATTTGGTAACAAACCGATCGACAACGACAAAAAAACAGAAGCTTGGAAGCACTAGAAATTTGAACGAGACAACGAGCCGAGATACATCATCGCTCATAGCCATAGCACTTCAAGAAATGATCGTTTTCAGCTTGCACTTTTCAGAATATTTCCCAATAGAAGTCAGAATTTGCGACTAGCTTCCACATATACTCAAATCTTTTGTTCTGTTGACACACATTATTCCACTTTATTGTCTTCTTGGATAAATTCTTTTATTTTTAGACACTCGTCATTTTGATCACAATAATGTAGGTGTCATTTAGAAAAACCGGTTTCATATTAGTAAGTGGATTTATCTTAACTCTGTCGGTGATGTTTACCTTGACATTGATCGATCATGTTCGTTATGGATTGAATTTGACATGGTGGGAAACAAATGATGATACTATCAATACTGAAGCTGAAATCTCTCCAATCAGTTGCAAGACAGCTTCATTGACTGTAGATAAGTATTTCTAAACTTTTTAATTAGTTTTTTAACTCGATCACACGCGAACCCAGGGGTTCTTGTCTATATGTGGATGGGATGGTGAGTCAGGTGTTACGATCTGGCTGCAAAAAATTTGGTCTGGATTAGCGATTGCAAAGTTAATCAATCGAACTTTCATTATGTCTGATCTTCCTGCTTCTGTAGCCATGAGTGGAGGAACTGAATTAATCCCCTTCACAGATTTATTTGATATCAATGTTTTACGACAAGCGTATGGACCAAGCTGTTGCATTTCACCTCATGAGCTCAATGAAACGAATCGTACACACACACGCTCAGAGTGGGATAGTAACAAACTTCTTGAAGAATTTAGCAGTAATAAATCGCAGTTGATTATTCATAAACACATCCAGGTGTGCGGAATGCCTATCAGCTTCGTC
>JAJEKB010020768.1:0-10287 GCA_022393335.1 Macrotrachela quadricornifera
TTTTTTTTATTCTTTACTCGTCTATTATCTTTACTATATCACTTAGAAAGAACATAAACGAAAAAAAAATACTATTTTTCTTGCATAATATATATATCAAGTATTACTTATTAATACTTGTTGTTGTTGTTTTTGACATTCTTTAGTTTTATATGTAATATAGACATAAATTAAACAACCTGCTGTTGTGAATAAAATACTAATTGTTTGTTTTATTGTTAATGTTTCACCAAATAATGCTGATCCAACAAATACAATTAATATAGTTTTCAATTGCCCAACCATATTATATCCAATAGCTGCATCGTCTTTTATACACCATATAACACTTGAATTAACAAGAAATGCAAGTAAACCACATAAAAATAATAAAATAAATATATTCCATTGTGAAAACATATGCCTATGAAAATCAATTGAAGATTCCATATATAACAAACAAGGAAATAATATTAAAGTAGATGCTAATGTTTGAATTTGTAAAAAACGTGTTCGTTCATACATTGAAGATGATTTATCACCTTGTACCAATGCTTGATAAAGTGCATTACATACAACACTTATACAAGCATAAGTAACACCTAAGAGATCATTCATAAAGTATGTTCAAATAAAATTGGCGCTGTTTTTTTTAGTTCTCACCTTAATCGGAAATGTTTGTTTTTTTAACTAATTCTGTTATATCTCGCACATCAAGATGATATCACATGAAAAGCATCAACAATATAGATAAGGCTTAAAACAAATTTTAACTGATGATGAGAAGAAAAAAAACGAGATAGCGATTAACTTTTAGAATTCTTTAAATTTTTTTCGGAACCTTTTATGAGCATTGTTAATCCTATTTTCTGAAAGTAATGATGAGCAGAGCTGGTACAGTAGGATGTTGGATAGAGTAATTGGAATGTCTATCAGTTCTCAATGTCTTCTCGATGAACAATACATGTGCTTCAATGCTAAGAGAGCTAAAAGTTATTCAAACAAAATTTTAATCTGATGTATAGCAAACTACCAAGATGCAATCGTTATGATATTAGCAAATTCTCTAATGTTTTGTAGAAAGTTACCTACTTCAGTAGGCAAAAAATAAAAGTACTGGAACTTATTCTCGTACTCATTCTTGGCGCTAACATAAGTGAAGATAGCAGTGTAAATTGAGGTGTTGATCGGCTGCAGCCAGAAGTGGCAACGATTCGATGTGTTCCAATTCCGGAAGGACTCGAGTCTCCAAAGTCTAATGGCTTCACCATCTATGATCATAAATGTGTCAGCTCCTTGTTTCAATATGGACCGGACTTCCACTGCTCTCAAACATTTACGTGATAAAACTTATTTCAACGACTCATGTAGTTTTCATATATACCATTTCTTTTTCGTCCATTATCTCTCATAGAATTCTGATAGATTTTTAAATCAAACTTTTTTTTCATGTCTTTAACATGCGCAGACTTCAGCATGTATTCATATAACCTAACTTACCTGTTCAAGAAGTCCATGTATAATGAGAGAAAAAGTTTGACTCGAATCATTTCTTTGATAATACTTCTGAAAAACTAAGTTTACTTGAAAATTTCATAAAAAATACTTAATAATAAAAAAATAGCTAGACAAACATTTGAATTTCTATATGTGATTGACTTCTTTTTCTACCCCTTTTTCTAACCATCTTTGATGAATGATCTTTAATGGAGTAAAATAAAGATCAGAATATGTATTAACTAAAGTTCCAAGGACAATAATACCAAAAGCAAATAAAACGGATAATGAATAATCTCGATAAAATTTTTCTTTTGTTAGTATTGCAGAATTTAATTCTAATTTTAATTGAATCCATTCAATAAACATTAAAGTTGGTGGAACTTGTAATTTTATTAACTGATATGTACCAATTGTATTATATTGTAATGATAAATTACTAAATACTAAAAATGCAGAAAATGATCCAGAAATGATAAATATACGTAATAATGATTTTAATCGATTTGGTGATATCTCATGATTTATTGACGTGTTTGGTAAAAATCGTAAAACAATCGTTGCAAATAAACCCGAAAGAAAGCAATTAAATATAGTTAATGTCAGACTTGATATTGGATATCGACGAAAAAGCCATTTAGATACATAAATTAATAAAACAGCTGAGAGAAAATTGAGACAATAATTTAAAATAAAACGACCATGTGTAGTTAAAGACATTTGTCATAAAGTATCATACTAACATATACTTTTAGGTATTTGACAAAAATGTAAATGAGCAAGGGTGATTACACAAGAATAGTGAAAGAAAAAAAATGCAGCAAACGAAGAACGAAAAAGCGAAAAATGTCATACACATGCTCGTTAATGTGGCCTTGAAGCACATAAATGACAAAAAAAAACCAATGTAAATAGATTTACTACATAACATTTGGTTCTTCTATCAATGTAAATGAATTTATTGGCAATATTTCATTAGAACTATATTACATTTAATAATCATAAATATATAAATTATTTTTCTTTTACTAATATGATACAATATACAGTTGAAACAAACATTAGAATCTAAAGGGTATGTTTCATTTAATTTTGCTTTTTTCTAATTCTCTATTCAGATATTATTGAACATATTTACGACAAATTTACAATAATTCAAAGATATATACATTGTGAAATAAATAACCTTCATGACTTTTCTGCTAAAAATTTGCTTATTTTTTTGACAGATTTTTCTCTCAGTTACTTTTATACAACTAAATATAAAGCTTCAAAATTTCATACACAAATTCATACTACGAAGTTATTACATTTAAAAGATTTCATTTCAATCGACTTCACGATTTCTGTTTTATACGAAAAAAAAACATTCATACAAAACTCTCTTTTTCTTTGGCAATATCATTGGCCTTAGATCTTCTGTAATTATTTATACAATTCCATTCATGAAATTTAATAGAACTCTAAAAAAAAACTTATTTTCTTCATCTCTACAAGCATAGAAGGTAATCTAATGATACTAAATTCTGTAAAATATGAAATAAAATCCATTCATTCAGATTTCAAATTTTATTTAAATAATCCACCACGAAAATTGTTTGTTATATTATGATAATGTATTGTTCAATATGGATATGAATAAATATGACAATAAAATTCATTTGCTTTTGAAAAACAATCAATATATGAAATAATTTTATACGTTTTTAAATGTATTTTGAATTTCATTATTTGATGGTAAATTAACTTGATTATTAATAGGAATAATTGAGCAAATATTACATTGAAACTTTTTTCATTTTGTCAAATGATTCAAAATATTTTCCTTTAAATTATAACCATCAATAATTTCTGCATTTTGATTGACAAAATAGAAACTTAATTCTTCTAAATTTTGCATTTAATGTAATAGTGGAATAAGAATATCATTATAGACTAATAATACTGACTTGTGAATTAGCATAGAGCATTTTAATTTTGAAAGTTTTTTCTATAAAAAATATAAAAAAAATGTATTTTATGAATATAATTATTATTCATTTGATCAAAATATATACCAAGCGTTAATCGGTGATAATTAGAATCATCAAATGGTCTGAAATTCAAATGTAGTTACAAATAATGATAATTGATTCTTAAAAATTCAAATTATATAACTTACATCTAAATAAATATTGAATATTTTTATGAAAATATTTTCTAATTAAAATATTCAATTCTTTCTTTCTTATTTATAAATCAATAATATTTCATCGATAATGAAGTTTTCTTTTTTTGTTTTAATTCAACAGAATTTCTCTTTTAAAAATAGTAGAAAATAATATTTGAATTCCTATTCAAATTTATATTCATTGATAGACATTATGATTAAAAGTATTTTATTAAAAAAGATCTATCTTAAATCATATTCTAATCAGATCAAAAAATAACTTATAGTAATATTTTTATATAATTAATTATTGACAAGAATTAATGAAACTATCTTACCAGTAGAAATTTCTCTCGATTTTTCTAATGTAAGTTTGTGTAAAATCAATCCACATAAATTAGGATAATTTGTTAAAAGAAGAATAGAATCCATAGATGATAACTCAAGATTAAGGGCGGACTATATGTCCCCCAGCATAGTAATTTTTTGGACATTTTGTAGAGCAAATAGTAATACATATTATCTTAAATTTTCTTGGAGAATAGACGTGTTTTGACGGAGTTATGGTTTTCACATATTATATGTAGGATGAAACTCCTACCCAATGTAAAATTTGGGGAAATTTTTCAACTACAAGATTTTGACCTGATATTTTCATAGTTAGATAGGGGAACAAAAATTGTATGCTGTAAAATTTTTGTGATGATCGAATCAATATTCGCAAAGAAATACTGATTTTCCTGAGAAGTGCAGTTTGCAATGTTCAAAAGTATGTCCTCAACACCTTGCCTGAGATTTCAAAACTACAGCTCATCATAATAAAACAAAATCGAATTTTGTAGAAAGATGCGCAATCAAATTCTATGCATAGCATGCATTAAGTGTAGAAAAAACAAGCAATATATTCGTCGTATTCTGTTCATAGTGTAAAGTTGTAGAACATCTAAAAATAAACTTTTACTTCACATGTATATTACTACAATAGAATTATTTGATAATCATTTCATTTAAAAGATGCAACGGTCTAAATTAAAATACAACTTCAATCATAAGATTCATTCAAATAAAGCTGCATCGTACGTAATGGATGCTGAGTTATCGCTCTCAACTACCAACGTTTTCGGTTTTTTGCCGATATTCTTTGTGAAGTAGGAGATTTTAAAATGAACTTGGAATACGTATGGTTTAACAGAAATATTTTCAATTAATTTTATTATCTAAATTCATTTAATTTAGATCTCATTTTGAAAATTTTGCAAATGAAACAATTTATGAGATATTTGAATATCATGATGTTTATCATATCTAGCAAAGTTTCGTTTATCTTAATAAGAGATTTCAAATTTGAATTACTAATACTGGTTTTTCTGCTCAAATAAACATTTCATTTAATTTTCGATAATATCGATGTAAAAGCTTTTCATAACATTTTCGAACATATGATTTTTTTAACAAAATTACATTCATTAGTTCTCACTCTAGTTGATAATGTTCCAAATCCAAGTATCCCCCTTAGTTCAGTATTTCATTTCAGTGACTTTAAATCTATTTCTATTGAATACTTTGTAATAAATAATCGTTTTGCAATTGATTTACTTAATAAAATTCTTCGTTGTCTTCCACATCTTCGTTATTTATCAATTGATTGTCTTGTGGGATCTCCTTATACATATATTGGTCAACTTCCTATTGTATTAAAATACTTAAAACATCTTTCGATTAAACTTGATGTTGCACATTTTAATCTATTCAAACGATTGATTAGATGAGTCTCTAATCTTGTTGAAGTTTCACGTCTTTCAACACAAATTGATTCAACTTTCGGTTGCCCTAATGATAATTTCTTAGTGTTTCTCGAGGGGACAAGGATAGCTGTCTGATGCATTACCCATATCTAAGATTGAAAATGATTAGTTTCCCATCGATTTTTTTGATTTTTACTGTCATGTTTCAGTTAAGCGTAGAAATTTTACAGAAAAAAAAGTTCGTAAAATAATGCTTTCGCAACCGTATAGCGTTGAATTAATAAAAAATGTTATGATGCAGTTTCTAGAAAGGAGAAGATTGTCTTTTTCTTGATTATAACTATGAAAGTAGCACACTTTAGCCATAACTTAGGCACTGTGGTCAATGAAGTATCATACTCCAGTTCAACTGACGCCAACTGTCGTCAATTGTGTCTTGCAAACGCCGTTCTGCATCAGCAAGTCCTTGCCGTGCGCGTCGTGCTTCTTCTTCTGCGTATTCTTCATTCTTTTTCCGTATTTGTTGTAATCGATTCTCATAGTTTTCTCTCTCTTGTTTTGCTTGTTGGATAACTAGTTCAGCATCAGATTTTGTCCAACCTGTTAATGAATCACGCGAATCAGCATTGTCTCCACCATTTTTCTTGGCTAATGCCAAAGTTCTCATGCCTAGTAACTCTTGATTATGAGCGTGTAACCAAGGATTTTGTATATATTTCAGTTCATGATGTGTATGTTTCTTTCCAAAACAATTTTCACAGAGATCATAACTCGGTGGACATTGTTCACATTGATACCGTTTTCCATTAAATCCATCCAGAGAACAGCCATCACATTTGATATCAAGATGGTACAGATCATGTGCTATCTTCAACCAATGATTGAGAGGCTGTTGTGAAAATGTGTGCACTGAAGAATGATGTTTAGCCATCAAAGGCATACACCTAGCACAGACACCGAAACCATTTGGGCATTGTCCACATTGAAAGCTTGGCTCTTTATCGATAGCGACTATACGATAACAATGACTACAATAACTTAGTAGACCGTATAGGTATGCGTCACTATTAAATATTGATGACGACTTTGAAAATGTCTACAATTAATGACAATTATAAAAAATATGAAGATATTGTTTTTTGCTTTAATACGGCTTACCTTTGTTTGATTTTGTTGTGGTTTATAATCGGATTTCGATGGTGTATCAATAGCAACAGTTGTTGGTTGAATACTTGGTGTAAGTATTTTATCAAATGTATGGTAAGTAGTACCTAACCGATTATGGTCCTTTATTGTACACAATTGACAAATAAAATGATTAACGCATTGACGACATTTATAAACATTCAATAAAGGTGGAATCGGTAAACCACAAGAAGTACATATAGTCGTCATTTTTGTTTTTCACAAAAAAGTACTGTTTGTTAATGGTTTAGATTTTCAGCTTATAGTTTCTCTCGTATAAATAGGATAAAGCGTGCTTTGTGCACTGAAGCGAGACATAGACACAACATGTATTCACTTCCTTTTTTTCTATCATGATAAAATGACGCGTTGTTGTCACTTCCTAGCTATGATTTGTTTATACGCACGTGTCTTAGATGAAATTATTGTCCATCCAAAAAAAGAATGGTATGTGAGTATTTTTTGAATAACTTTTGAACAATGAAAGCTAGTGAGTTGCGGTTTTCACCTTTGGAAAGAAGCCTGTATGGAGCATGTTTTTGCAAGCAAAAAGTTTTTTAAGAAGTTTTTGGAAAACATGTTTTTCGAGAAATCTTTGAAAAACTAAAAAATTAAAAATAGCAAGGTGTTCAATTTTTCATGTCAGTAGATAGAGGAAAGTGTCCCCTTTAAAATGGGATCTAAGCGGACTCTTGAAAATCCTTAGTTCGGCTACAGGAGTCTTTAGACCCCGAGGACTATATTCAGCTCCTCTCTGTTTAATAATTTGAAGTAACCTGTCCAATCATAGATTATCTACCATCCTAAATCCCGTGAGAATGTCTATATCGTGATTTGAAAGCATTCGTTCGATTTAAACTCAAATTGATCTTCCGACGCTCGGTCTATATCATAAATACAAGGCAGAAAACACGTTTTTTTCATTATGTAATGTTAAAGAAATGAAAAAAAGCAACGCACAAAAGACGAAAATCGCTGGAATTTAATCGGTATTTTCATTCTTAACGTTGAAAGATACATCTTTAACTAAACATACCGAACATGTATACGTGGAGGAGAGAAAGGCAAAATAATGTACGTGCACAATTATATTTTTTTGAAAACGAGGAAAGAAACATTTTTCATAAAGCCAGTGCACAGTACATACGTCTTTTTGATAGCAAGAGATATTATTCTACAAGAATGCCAAGAGGTCATGAGTTTACGAGAGCAAAAAAATCTTTAATGTTCAGTGTGATCCGTTTTGTGGAAAATGAAAAATGTGGACCGACAATTCCATTATTTTATGTCAATGAACGGTTAGTGGCTATGCTCGGTATTTCGCTTCATTCGGTGAACAATTAAAAACATGAAATTTTAACTCAGCCAATATCGAATGAATCGATGGATGAGGCAACATACACAGTGTACGGATAAGAAAACATGACCGTTTACATGCTGGAACATCGATGGCAGCCACAACCACCCAGATTGCTTTGCCGAATCCGGTTTCACCCAATAAAAAAGGTCATAGCGGTCGATTTTCGAATCGTTTATCAGAATATGGTGAAGACACGATTAGCTATCAGCTCAACTTGATGTTGGCTGAAAAGATTTATCCAACCACCGATAAATTGTTATCTCGACTTCAGTCCGACTGTCAAGATTTTCCTATTCACAGTCAAACAACATTGTCTAAGATTATGAAAGAACTAGGATTTAAGTACTCGAAAACATCAAAAGCTACTATACCGCTCGATTCTACGTTCTTCATTGCTCAAAGAGCGTATTATTTCCGAAAATTGAATGAATTTCGTCAAAATGGTACATTGCTATTTTGGCATGATGAAACATGGGTAAATTCAGGAGAAGAAAAACATAGTATTTGGATAGATAGTTCTGGTCAAGGAAGACTTCGAAAGCGAGATGGTAAAGGTGAGTATTTGTTTGAAAGAATTTGTCTTCCTGGTTCTAATTCTGTCTTCTTGTCACTAAGGACCCAGATTGGTAATCAGCGCTATGATTAGCAAAGATGGAATTCACGAAAGTACCGTAGACGTATGGGAAACTTCTAAAGAACATAATATGTCTTCAGCTCGTTTTGTCAATTGGATTTTTGAAGCTGCAGGAAATTTATGAGCTGAAAATGGAGATTCGAAAATCTGTATAATAGTGGATAATGCACCGTGGCATAATGAACTAACAGAGGAGACGAAAATGCCAAAGCGGGCTTGGATGAAGGTACAAGCGATTCACTGGCTCAATGATCATAAAGTGCCATATTTAGATATTCATACAAAAGCGGAATTGTTGAAGCTAACTGATGCCTACGCATCAACAAAGACATTCAAAATAGATGTAGCTACCGCAACATTCAATGTTGATATTTTACGTCTACCAATAAGGCATTGTGTGCTGAATCCGATCGGACTCGCTTGGGCCGAAATGAAAACTTTTGTTCGCAATAATAATGTGACTTTCAGTTTGAAAGATATTTCTCTGTGAGCCAAAGCGTGGATGGTAGCATGTGATAAAAAAATGGCATCCAGTTTTATCGAACACACAATCAAATGCGAGGAGACATTTAAAAGAGCGGATGTAATCGCAGATGAACGTTACAACGACATCAGTGAAGACGATGTGTAGTCTGAATCAGAAACTGAAGATACAGATTAAAGTTCAGCGATTTTCGTCTTTTGAGCGTTGCTTTTTTTCATTTCTTTAACATTACATAATGAAAAAAATGTGTTTTTTTGCCTTGTATTTATGATATAGACCGAGCGTCGAAAGATCAATTTGAGTTTTAATGGAACGAATGCTTTCAAATCACGATATAGACATTCTCACGGGATTGAGGATGATAGATAATCTATGATTGGACAAGTTACTTCAAATTATTAAACAGAGAGGAGCTGAATATAGTCCTCGGGGTCTAAAGACTCCTGTGGCCGAACTAAGGATTTTCAAGAGTTCGCTTAAACCCCATTTTAAAGAGAACACTTTCCTCTATCTACTGACATGAAAAACTGAACACCTTGCTATTTTAAATTTTTTAGTCTTTCATAAGTTTTCCAAAGATTTCTCGAAAAACATGTTTTCCAAAAACTTCTACAAAAACTTTTTGCTTACAAAAAGATGCTCCATACAGGCTTCTTTCCATAAGTGAGAGCCACAGCTCTCTAGCTTTCATCGTTCAAAAGTTATTCGAAAAATACTCACATACCATTCGTTTTTTGGATGGACAATAGGTGCTTTTCGTTAACAGTTACCGTTACTGGTAATGGTAACTTCTCTCCCCTATTCAAGAGTTTTTGAGAAAATCTTTTTTTCTATGACAAAATAACCTCGCATTTTCTCTCAAGATTCATGAAAAAATGATTTTTCTCAAAAATACGATTTATCGTGTGAAATGAAATAACTGAGCTTCTGTAATTCTAACAAAAGTAAAATGGCGAAAGAGTAAACGACTAGAACGTGATTTTGAGAAAAGTCATTTTTTCATGATTCCTGAGAAAGAGTGCAAGGTTATTTTTTCATAGAAAAAAAAATTCCTCAACTTTTGAAACATATATGAATCGACTCAGTTTTTAACGTTGATTCCAAATATGACATTTCTTTTGATTTAATTTCTTGTTTTGTAACGAAAAAGAAGATAAGCAGGGGTGAGACGCAACCTGAGATGCAACTAGATGCGATCCCAGAAGCGACAATGAGATGGCAAAGGTGTAATCAGTTGAGATGAATAATGGGTGA
>JAJEKB010020769.1:0-17083 GCA_022393335.1 Macrotrachela quadricornifera
GAAAGAAAACTACACCTTCAACAACTAGTAATACTACATCTAAATCAACTACGAAATCATCTGACAAAGCACCACTTCTTGATCAACCAAATAATACGTCTACATCAGCAACAAAACGAAAATTAGTTCCTGAACGAACCGTACAAATATCTGATGTTAATACATCTCGATTTAAATCTGGTGAATCAACAGGAATAAAAACTGGTTCAACAAAATCTGAAACATCTGCATCTAAACCAATGTTAACTGCAGCAGATAGTGGTATTTATGGTCTTGATTTATCTGAAGATACAAAAATTACATCAAAACCAATATTAACATCATCAGCATCTGATCCACCAAAAATTCATACTAATGATTTACCTGAAGTAACAGAAGTAATACCAACAATTGTTGTTAATCCATTACCAGAAAATTCAACTATATCTGCTATTGTTGAAACAAATATATCATCAACAAATGAATCTGATGAAAAGAAAACCCTTTTAGATAATACTATTCAAAGTGCTTATCCTAATTTAATTGATGCAACAACAAGTGAAAATGAAGGAACGATATGTGGTAGTGAAATACAATCAAGACGAACATCATCTATAAAACAACCATTAGTTATACAAGAATCAAATAATATTGAAACAATTGTTTTACCTGAAACATCATCATCGCATAATACAATACCATTTAATCCATTACACGTGATATTAAAAAAAGATGCCAATAAATATTATACAACAGAATATATTTAAATTTTTATTATCAAAAACATTAAAAAAAAAAGAATTTTTTTTTTTTTCGTTTTTCTTGTAAAACAAAATAAATAGATGTAATTTGTAGGATCGTTTTTTTTTCGCTTTCTTTAATAAAATTAATATAAGACAAAAAAAAGAAATTTTGATTGTTATTATATTTTAAAATTAAATATTTTTGAAAACATCTTCGAATTTTTCCTTTTTATCAAACGACACAAACTGTATTTCTTGAAATGCATACCGTATTGGTCCTTCTGAATCCATCAATTTATTAGTAAGTACGTGATAAAAAAGTTCAGCTATCACTGTTTCATTATTCTTAAATACACCAGTTCCAATAGGTCCTAATAATAAATATGTATTTTCACCATCTCCTTCTGTATTTGCAACAGCTGAAGCAATTATAGCTCGAATCTTCTGAAGAGTACGAGAACGTATATCTGTTTCATTGTCACCTGATGGCGGCTGATAAAGATTTTGGTCCGATATAGATAAATCATAACCTATATAAAAGAAAAAATAAAATATCAAAACTATTGAAATTATGTTAGACAAATTTTATTTGTCACATGAATAGATGAAAATACTATTTCAACATCTTTTAGAGTGTTTTGATGATGTTTAGCATCTATTCTATAACTTCAATCTGACTTTGACATACTGTTTATAAATAATACTCATACTCACAAGCAGCAATAATCAAATCTGTAACACATTGTTTGGTGGATTTCTGTTTGAAAAATCGTACATGTTTTATATAAGCAACACCATATTCAGGCAGCATATAACCACCATCCATCATTGTATATTTTAGATCTAATATTGCACGAAAACCATCAGAATTATAAAGAATAGCCTATATGCAAAACAAAAAAGATTAAATAAAATTGGAATTTTATATTTATTCTAACTTCTTCTTGTATCTTTGCACCGCTTAGATAAAAACCACCTGGCATACGTTCATCAGCAAAGTCGAGTACAATGACTTGTTTTCCCTGAGGAACATTAAATACAGCGTCTTGAATAGCTAATTGAATAAATTTTATATTACCTGAATTGCGTCGATTCTTAACAGGTATGTTGATTAGAGCCTGACTTACATCATTGTCTGCTAGCATATCATAATGGTCACAATATATAAGTGATTGAATATGATCATAATTCCAATAAATTTTAAGTTCATTTGGTTGAAAACCTCCTGTACGATTTTGCTCTATATATTTTCGAGAATTTTTTATTCCTTGAAAATTAGAAACTGTTCTCAACTCCCAATATGTTCCTAAACCTATAATGTTAAACTGTTTCTGATATGGTTCAGTTGTATTTGATAAATTTTCATAGGTTTGTTCAACAACATTCCAATCAAATTTTGGATAGCATTCATTGATAAAATTTAATACTCGTTGATTATCTGGCGCTGATCTAATTGATAATAGAAAGCAAAGCATGGTCTGACGACTCTGATGTGTATCAACTCGATCTTTCCAATTAGCAATAGTTGTCGGTATGAATGCAACACTTATTATTGAACATATATCAGATTTACGTAATGAATGTATTGGAACATACATATGTGTATTTGGTATTTCTTGGGAAAATTTTGTATAAAATAATAGAAAAATCGATGATATTAAAATAGAAGTTAATATGTACATTGTATGTCAGAGAATGAGTTGTTTAATTTCAGACAACAAAGAATAACTGAGTATATTAATGAAGGTCTCTTTTTATTTTATAATTAAATGTACAGTTGATAAGAAGAAAAGCGCGAAAAAAAAAATTTCTTAATGAATGTTAAAATTATAAATAGAAAAAGAATATAAGAGTATTCTCATTTATTTATTCATATTCTTCAGTTAGAATCTTTACCATGCCTGTAAGATAAAACGGATCATTCTACTCACATGTTCTCTCAATAAAATTCACCAATTAATTAAAGAACAAATGGCTAGCATTTACAGTAAATCTTTTGTCATAGTTTAAATTCACATTCTTTAAGTATAGCTTTTATTATATGAACAAAATGAAAAGAATTATTCTATCTATATCTTTTTTCCATAACACTCATCAATTATATAATGAATAGCTAATATTTATACTGATACTTTTACCGTAATTCAATGCATCTTACTGAAAGAATTAATATATTATAGGATAAATTACAAACTCATCATGCTAGTTGTAAAGAATTTTGTTCGTTCAATCGTCCATATTGAATACAAGATCCTTTGTCACTATGTGAAAAACATCATGTTTATGACGATAGTTTAAAAGATACGATTTTTAACTTTATTTCATTACACATTGTTTAACGATAGAATGCAGCATAGAGATAAGCAAAATGTTGAGATTAGAAGTATTTAATTAATCAACAAGATTATTAACTATCAATGCTCGATATTTCCATCTTGTATACGAAAAAAAATGACAAGAAGTTTTCTTTTGTATCTGTCATTCAAAATTGGCTTAGTCATATCATGATAACCAGGTATATAGAGATCATTCTGCATTGTTTTACCTTCTTTTCATTTTGACCTATCAATTATGTAATGTTTAGAAATTAATGTAACCTATTTTCTGGTAACGTGCTCAAGAATGACTAAATAAGTTTGATGTTTTAAATAGTTAACAAACTAAATACAACGATTATAAAAGTATTATAAATATTGTGAAATGTTGCAGAACGGCTTGGAATTCGTATACATCGTTCTAGAATTATTTAATAATGACTATTGTCTTATTTTCAAACCAGAGATCCAATTGAAATAGCAATTAAATATGTCGATTTGTTCTTCGACATTCTGAAAAGTTTTTCTCTTTGTTTTTCGAATGCTCAAGCAATAATTCTCATATAAACATTTATTTATTATTACAATTTAATCATAACTCTTGAATCAAGAAACTATAGAATTGCTTTATAATAAATAAATTTTTATGACGTTTAAGAATTTGTATTTTATTTTAAATAATGATGCAAATGTTGCTAGTTTTTTTTATTATCGAATATCAATGTCAAACTTAGTCAGCTTCTTCATGTAATTTCTAAATAATATATACTAATTAGTTGATTCTACTTCGATTAGAAGGTGTTTCCTTACAATATTGATTGACATATATTTTTCACGGTTCCTTTTGAATGCACTTTCAGCTTAGATTATGTTCAAAAAACTGAATTTTTCAACAGATTCTGTTGCATGTATTTAGATTATATACTTCAAAGGATATATGATTTCGAGCTTCTATTAATTTAATATAATGCTTTGAAAATGATAATAAAATTTTATTGACATCTATGAATATGATGTATTGTAGATTAGCTCATGCCTCTATAAATTCTGAAATCGAAATAGAAAGATAATGGGTACTTCTTCAAAATACACACCGCTCCGTCCTCGCTCGTTGTTATGCCAGCTAATGTATATATAGAGTGTGCTTGTTCTGAAGAAGTACCGAATAATAATCTGTAGATATAAAAGAAACCAATCATCATCGGTAACAACTTAAATTAATCATAGTTGAATGATCAATACTCCACTCAATTATTCAATAAAAGACTGCCATGTATCTAATAATGATCTTATCTCTTCACTAGAAGAGCTCATTGTTCTATTCATCTAAACATGCTAAAACTAGCTAGATTCATGACATTTATGTTCTTACATGACAAATATAAACTTGAAAACGGCAAAAAATTGTTTATGTCATTGCTTGATCAGTACCGAATCAAGTATCAGAAAATGAAGAAAAAATTAAAAACAATATAATATTCATAAGGTACAACATTCTGTTGAATTAGATTGAATGTTACAATCAATGAATCAGATATAATACTATTATATCTAATTTGACTTTTATATAAAGTAAAACAGCAACTTATATTTTTCAATCTTCTCATTAAAATATTGCCCGAGTGATAATGTATATGAAGATATTATCTTTTTAGTAACAAGGAGAACATTTATCCTTGAGCTATATCATAAAAATGAACTTGCCAGATTTATAAATTCCTTTTTTTTTATATCTATTCTTTGTATTAAATTTTTAAATACGCATCAGAATACTGAAGTTGAATAAGAAATGATTGAAATAACAAGAAAAATGATGAAAGACATGTCAGTACAGGCAAATAAGAAAGTTTGATTAGATGAAAATAGTAGCAGACATGAGAGTTTTTATGACTAGTTAAAAAATATGCCAAACTAAAGACATATCAATGCAACTCTTCCTAATAATAAATTAAACTCTACACTGAATAAAATTTCGAAGATTTCATGTACCAAAACATAACGTTTTTTTCTATTTTCTGTCAGTTTTTAAATAACTAAAAATCTCTTTTTTTTTAAATGCAGATTTTATTTTTCTTTTTCCAGCAAATAATTAACATCATTTTATTAAATTAAGTCTGATAAATTTGTCAATAGATATTCAATTATTGATAAATATTGAAAAACTCAGAAAAATGTTTTAGAAATTTTGTGTAAGAATTAAAAGAATATTGTTGAAAACAAAATCATCATTTTGAATATATTTATCAAACTAATATATAATACAGTAGTAATGGCACAAAATGTTAAATTCTATTTTCTTCGATAAACACATTTTGAAAAGAATATATAATTTATGTTTTTCAGAAATTCTTAAATAAAATAGAATGACAAGAAAAAGAATTCAAGTAAGATGACAACAAATTATAATTACTTGTCATTGACAAGATTGCTTTGACAAGTCTATAAAAATCGAATTAATCATCTTTTTACAAGATCTATTCAATGATTTTATAAAAATAGAATTATTGACTGTATTAAAGAATATTTTTCAATATGGATTTTTATTTTTATTAAATAAAATGAATAGATGATTTATAAAGTAATTGATATTATTTATTAATGATTTTATTTGTTTTATGAAAAGATTGAATTGATTTTGGTATATAAGATAATAAATTAAGATTTTTATGAATAGTTAAAAATAATAATCGTTCATGTATTTCAATTAAACCTTGATGATATTTAAAAAATGTTTCATTTGATTGTCGTATTCCATCAATAATCTAAAACAGATTTTAATTAAAATATAAAATTCTTTTTTTTTCATTTACCTGTTTTTGATTAACTAAAGTTAATGGATAAAACATTTGATTATAAATTAAACTAAACCAATTTAATTTATTTATATTAAATTTAATTATTTCAATTTTATCATCAATTTCAATATTATTTTGTTTCTCACGATATATTTCTTCAATAAATTGTTTATTATTTGCATATATATTAAACCATTTTGTCAATACTTCAATCGGTAATGGTAATGTATTAATAGTTGGATCACGATGAATAATTAATAATTTTCCATTTGATGTTAATGACTTATGAAATAGATTTATAAATAATGTAGAAGTCATATTTATTCTATGAAGACAATTAAGTAAAATAATTCGATCAAATTTATTTGAGAATAATTGTTCTTTAATTGCATCTAAATTAGATAATAAAGAAAAATAATTTTTTTTCCTTCAACTCTATATATCAATACAAAAAAATTCCATTAGTTGTAAGTAATTCATAATAACTCACCTTGATTTAAGTTACAATCTATAAAATAAATCGTTTTATTAAGAAATAATCGTTCTTGAATAATAGATGTCCATTCTGATTCTTCACTTAATAGACATATTTTATCATCATAATTTATTTCACCATGTTTAGCTAAATAAAAACATAATTCTCGTTCATATTCTTCACCAAATAAACAATTTTTTTTATCATTATTAATTATTGGTAATTGATTTAAAAAATTTAATTGTCGAAAATATTGTTCACTAATTACAGATGATGGTCGGGATTTTTCAGATGCTAAATAACATGTCATTTCTTCTTCTTTTTTGTATTTCTAACAAATAAAAAAGAATTTCGTATTACTTGTCGACTTTTCTTTTTCTTTTCTCCTTTCATTAAAACAATCCTCTAGCTATTTACAAAAGATTTTTTTGTATTTATTTATTTATTTGTTTTTTCAACGTTGAAAATGAAGAAAATAAAACCAATATAAAATATTAAAAAGAACAAAACTAACTGGAAATATAATACGAGCAAATACATCAAGTTCACTTCGACTATTTATACCAAAACGTGATGCACGTTTACGTATAAAATGTTTATATCTTGTATTTCCAGATATACAAAACCAAAATCGACATAGATAACGACGAATATTTCTTAACCATGGTTTTCTATCTATTTGAAGATTTTTTTCATTTGTACTTCTATTACTAGAATAAAATATCGATGGACGTAGATTTTGATTTATTTTTGCTATATTATCTTCATTTATTAAATCACTATCAAATGAATCACGATAACGTATTAATGGTTCACCATAACCGAACTAACAATAAAAATAATATTTAGAGAAAAACAAAAAGGCATTCTAGAAATTTTAACCTTAGTAAAATAATGAACAAAAGCAAATTGAAGTAAAGAAGCAAGTAAAAATGCATAAGCCATAATAACAAACCAATCAAGTGCTGTAAGATAAGATACAGCAGCAGTATAATTTCGTATATCAAAACTAAGAGTAGTTAAACTTAAAAAAGTCATAACACCAATATTTACTCGATCAGCTGTTGCTTCACGATGTATAAAAAATGAAACCCATGAAAGCATAACTAACATAGAACTTGGAATATATACTTGAAGAATGTAATAACCCATATGTCGTTTAAGAACAAAATCAACACGAAGTATAGAAAAGTTTCCTATCAATACAAAAATGAGTTTTTATTTTCAATTATATGAAAGAAATTTTTTTTAATAACATACGTCCATTCATATCAGTAATTTCATCATATTGTGGATATTGAACAAGATCAAATTGTGATAATAAAACTTTTGTATCAAAACTTATACTTTTATTATTTCCTAAACGCCAACCATATTGAATATCTAATGCTGAATTAGCAACTATAAAACAAAAATTTTTTATATTTAATGTTAAATTTTTTCTTACAACTGCCAATCAGTAATTGACAAATTTGTATATCAACAGGAAAATTTTTTAAATTCATATTACATTTAGCTTTTACCGTTATTCTAAATATTAAATAAAGAATTTAATAAAAAAAAATATATAAAATCAAATTTTGTTATTTTACCGTGATGAATACCATATTGAACCATCGGGAAAAAGTCGCCATAAACGATTACTTGTTGGTATTGTATGTAAATATGAATATTGTGAATTATAAAAAACTGTATCTGGCCTCCAAAGACGTTCAAGCATACTTGTTGATAATGAAAGAACACCAACTTCTTCAGCAAATTGAAGACGTTCATCACGCCATCGTTGTCGAAAATAACAATTCATTGTATATGACTAAATATATTAATAATAATAATAATGATGAAGAAAAAGAATCTTTTTTTTTTTTTAAATTACAAACCATATCCATATCTTGAATAGGACCAAATGAACTAACTAATATGTCAAAATCAATTTTTGTTGGACTTTCTATATATTTAACAAAGATATATGAATAATTAAATAAATAAATATATATTTATAATACCTCCAAAATTTGGTCGAATATGTGCTTGATAATCTTTTAGAAGACCATCAAGAATTGTTGTTATTTGATGTGTACGTCTTGATGAAATTGTTGTATTATCATTTTCTAATATTTCATTATTAAATAATTGTACATTATTTATAATACAAAAAAATAGAATCAATTTTATTATGATTGTTATATACATGTTTTCCTTGTATTTAACACTCAAAAAACCTACACATTATATTAATGTATTTAACACCGTCTGTTATTTGCAGCTGTAGCTTGAAGCAATTCTCTCCAAAAATGAGTGTCAATTCTATTAGGAAGAAAAATAATTACATGCATTGATAAATCTTATTTCTTTATTAAAGAAATATTCTACTATCGATCTACCTTCTATATAATTAGATCGAAAAGAGGAAGGACCATATATCTATATATTCACATTACATATAGAACATCTGCTCAAATAACAGAAACAACTAACCTTTTGACCAGCTGTTTCGTCTTAGACTCGATCAATTAAGCATACAAGAAAATCTTTAATCTAAACGATAGATAAATCTATAAGAAATTAGTATATTCTGCATCTATAGAATCTATGTTTACAGAGAAATATGATAATCAGAAAAACGAACGTGAACTTCTTACAAAATAAGATAATAATAATCAACTTAATAATTTCTAATGGAAAAAAAACAATCATTTTTTTTAAACTTATACATTTGTTAATTATTCTTCTCATTAGAAAGTTGCAGATCAAGATCTAGGTTCACAAATATATGTACCTGCAGCTCTTTTCTTCTTACAGCTACTATTCTCATTAGAAAATAATGCTATTACAAAATGAATTATCACAACCTATGACCAAGTTTAAAAAATACACAAAATACAATCAAATGATGCCAAAAGTAGTAATGAAGATATTCCAATTTCGTATAGACGATTTAAGGACGTTACATCTAAGCTATCTTATTATTATTCATATAATGTTATAATAATAAAATTTTCATTGGATCTATTAAGTGATGAAATGTCACGATAACATTAATCCATATTATTTTCTACATGCATTTTCGTCTTGATTTATTTATTTGTTTTTTTCCTGTCTTTTTCTTATTTCTTTTATATCTCCTTTAATACCTAACTTTTTATATAAAAGTTTACAAAAGTAATCTCAATAAATAAGAAAGACACGCAAAAACATATTCAACAAATTTTTATTTTATCCAATGTTCGAAACAATCGGCCTCGTTATTATTCATTATTCGCATACAATTGTATCCATTCATTGAATCCGTTTTTTTTTTGAAGGTTTTTCTTTACTCTTCTTTATTCAACGAGTTCATGATTTGAAATCATTTTGATTATTTAAATTTTGATGAATTAAAATTAATAAATAAAAATTACAGGGTGTCAAATCCGGAAAATTAGATAGATGTGATAATATGACAATGCTTTACGAATAGAAAACTTCACAATGTCGTGATGAATTTTATTCTTTGCTTCTTTATGTCTTCAACAATAGGTCGCAGCCAGTTTTAGATATAATATTGCTGAAAAACAGTTGGTTAGAATTCGACATGACGAATTAAAACAGAATCAATTGATTTAAAAAAGGTAAAAAATAAAATTTTTGAAACAAAATGATTGTGTTGAACTACTCCAAATGGCAGTAACCGAAGTAAGTCACCGATCATCGATTCAAACAACGCATTTTCAAACGCATACTTTTTTTAACAACAACAATATATTACAAAATTAACAAAAATCAAAAAATCGAGCGAAATTCATCGTTTGGTGTTCTCAATGAAACACAAGAAAATCAAATTGTTGATACTAAAAATACTACTAACAAGAGAAGTTTCCGAGGTGCTAAAAAAGCTTTTGAGTCGAAATTTTATCCGTAAATAGGGAATATATAGACTAGAAAAAGCATCGGAGAATATGAGCCCTAATTGAGATTTAGCTAAGATATCGGTTTTTCATTAAAATTTTGCCTATAGAATCTCATTTTCTTCATTGAGCTAAAGTTTTGCGTTTTGATGTAGAAATTTGCCTACATCAAGGCCTAAACTAGAGTAACTCATCTACAAGTTTTCCGAAGTTTTGAATTAAGCTTTTCCGAGATATGAGTTTGTCAGCGTAAACACAATTTTTTAGAGATATTGTTGTATACATGGATATTTTTTTAACATGTTATATGTGGGCAAATTTCCACATTAAAACTCAAAACTTTAGCTTTATGTGGGAAATGAGATTCCGCAGACAAATCCTAGTAAAAAGCCAATATCTCAACTAAATCTCAACTTGGACTCATATCCTCTGAGATTTTTTCTAGGCTATATCTATTCTCTACTTATGCGCAAAATTTCGGCTCAAAAGCTTTTTAGCATCTCGGAAGGTTCCTTCGTAAGTGAACTTGCTGAGTTGTTGAATATGAGCCAGTCTTGTTACTATTTCAGTGGACAACGATCGCTTTCAAAGTTGTCGTACTTGAGCTATTGTACAAGTAAGTATCGAAATAATCTTGACAACATGCACAACTCTTGATAACATTAAATCTTATTTCATCTTCATTGATGATCTGCACCGAAGATAGATCGACTTTAGTCTAGTAAAAAGAAATTGCACGTTTGTTGAAATTTAGCACAATTTTGTAATGACTTGTGTTGTGATGCAGACAAGGCTTTATGCTGACAGCTGTATATGTTATCAAAATAGTTGAAGGGAAGATTGATATAAGACATGAAACAAACGAGAACTTGGCAGACAGATGTATTACTCAAGTGTTATCGCTTAAATCAATCGACATGCTTGAGAAAACTATGATTGAAATTTGCAAGAAAAGATATTTGATCAACGATGATATATGAAAATGAGAAGATGAAGATCAATTCTGCTATACTTTATTATACTGATTACTTTCATAGATCTGTAATTGATCAATTCAATATGATTTAATTCATCTCTGAATAGACCATGATGTATTGAATACTGTTATTGTCATTGATCATGATACATTCTTCTCCCTTTCCCGTGTTGTTGCTTTCATTTACACTCCTCTCACTTGTCTTTTTCCTCCACTCACATTTTCCGTTGTTCGCCTTTGATTGTGAGTAGGAGAGGATGCGTTGGAACACGATGCATATAGGGGAAGACGTGGGAAGCAGCGGATATATATTGCTTTGCTCTCGTGTGTTTTCGTGATGATGTGCTTATATTCGTTGTGTTAGGTTATGGAATAAAGTTCCTCCTTTTCACAAATACCACGAACGACCATGTAGGTCATTCATTGTGGTTCGTTAACATCGTCAATTCATCATTGTTTATTCATCGTACTGTGCTATCCGATTGATTCACTGCAATAAGTTACACATTGCATTGTATCCACTAGTCAAATGAAAATAGTGGTAAATTTCGAAAACTAAATGAAAGAGTCACTAAAGATTTTTAAAATAATTAAATTCCTCGAGTCGAACTCGGCTCGACTCACTACATAAATATAGAAACATTCAGTCAACTCAGCTTTTGTCCCTAGTCCAAACAAAATAGTCTATCTTTTCTTCTGCCTATAAATTTTTATCATTCTCTTTTCAAATATGATTGAACATAGAGAACACATTAACGATTCAATTAACGAGTAATATAATAATCTACCACAAATAAGCGTAATTATATCTTGCATTTCACAAAAGACTAAATCTACGTCTGATTTTGATATTTTCAGGGACAATCATACAAAATACCGATATTTTTTCAGGCGAAGCCTATGATGTTAGTAGCATCATCACATCTCAACAATAACCCACACATTGTATGAACATGATATCAAACAACATTGAAACAGTACTAACTAAAAACGATTCCAAACAAGAAAACAAAATCAACAAAAATAAAATTAACAATTTATAACTATTGATGGATCGTAGTGCAAGATTAGAATTGGACTTAATTTGACAGGATTTCTCACTACTGAGTGCTCCAAACAGCAAATCTAACAATCACTGAACATTCAAGAATCAAAACATTTATACCAACAGTTCACAACAAAGTAAAATTAATGACATCCTATTGAATTCATTTTATCGAACAAAAATAAAGGTAAATGACTATTCCTCTATATCATCTTTCTCCACAATTTAATAAATTGACTAAAAAAACGATACCTAAGTAACTGATAATCTTCTTTTCACAAAAAAAGATTAGTCCAGAGTATCCAGAAATGATCGAGTATGTTTATTCCAGTTTATAGAGAAAAGTGAAGAAATCAAACTATTACTACAATAGAATGCGATTGTTAATAGATTCCAGTTTTTTTCTTTCAATTATTTTAACTTCAAATTCAATTGTAAGCTGATACTTCATACTATATAAACTATTTTCATATATTCAATATAATATGAAATATGATCATAATGTACAAAAATCAAAGTTTGTTTTTCTTCCATTATTGTTGTATTATAAATTGAAACAGCTTGATTTCTGATTAGAATAAATGATAATGATGATTGGAGGTATAAGCGAAGTGGCTGAGCCGCCGCCGCCCATTGAGGTGTCAGCTTACACCTCTAATGATGATCAATCAAATAAAGAATTAATACAAATATACTTTATTTTTCTTAATAAAGAATAACATAAAGGTTCAAAACAACAATAAAAATGTTTTTTTTTTCATAAAAATAACATAAACTCCAACTATCTTCGTTGGCAGATACTATTAATAAAAATAAATTAAAAAAAAATTTTTTTAAATAAAATTTATTCGATCTTCTTGGTAATTTCTTGTTTTGATTTTTTGTCTTTTGATGATTTAAATATATATGAACCAAGAAAAAAATGAGCAAATAATAAGAAATATGTTGCATACATAGCAAGTGAAACAATTAAATTTTCATCAGTTACTTGACATGTTTCACCATTTTTTTTATATCGCCATGCTTTTAAATTAATCCAACATCCAATAATCATTTGTGTTGATTGAAGTAATGTTATTAACATTGATATCCAACGTGGAATACGAAATCTAAGAGCACGAAATGCATAATACTACAAAATAAATAAAATAAAAAAATTTTTAGAAATAAAAATTTCGTTTTTTTTTTTTCATAATACTTACAGAATACATAACTGCATGAACAATATAATTCAATGCGCAAAACCATCTAAAAACAAAATATTTATATTCTTTTTTTTTTTATAAGTTTTTATTTTTATTATATTTACCTTCCTGTTGAACTATAATCTTGATAACTAAACCAACAATAAACCAATACAGATGCATGATGATACCAATGAAGAAAAATTAATGGTTGTTTACGAAGAACTATAAATACTGTATCAATTAATTCCGGTAATTTTGAAAAACAAAATGCCCATGTCCTAAAATAATATTAATAAAAAACAAAAAGTTATTTTTATTTCTATGAAAATTATTTTCATACCAAAATCCAACAACACCAAATGCATTTGAATTATTACAAATCGAATGTTTAATTCCATGTCGATATATAACATAAATTAATTCAGGTAAAACTCGTAGTGCACCAAATATAGAAAATAATGCAAGTAATCCACTCCATGCAGCTAACCATAATCGTAAGTCAAATCGTGGTTTATTCTTCATATAAATCTGACCAACTAAAGATTGAATAAAAAATAAAATTATTTTTTATATAAAAAAACAAATAATAAACAAATCTTTTTAACCTACCATAAATCAATAATAAATATGCAATGGCATAGAAAAAACTATTATGCCAACGTTGAATCATAAATGTACGTAAATCATGTAATGGTTCTATTTTATCAGTATATCGCTCAAAATCAAATACATAGTATGATGTATTTTTATCTGATACTAAATTATGGGATGTTGATTTTAAATCATTTGTTACTGATGTATTAAGTTGTTCGAAATAATTTGAGATATGCGAAACTAAAGTCGCCATTTTTTTCAAAATATTTTTTTATACTTAAAATATCTACAAATATAATGTATATATATATATAAGAATATAATGTTTATCATGTAATCTAATAGAAAATAAAACATCACAATCGCACCATACGCAAGAGCGTGAGTCAGATTGCGTCATTTGAAGCTTTTTTTTATACATTATATGATAATTCATGTCAACGATTTACCTTTAAACATGCCTTGATGACGCATTAAAACGTACTTACTTATACAGATAAATAAAAGAAAAGACGGTACATACATATTCTATGCATTCGTATTATAAACAAGGACTTTATTCTTTCCAATCGAAGAATGAAAGAAAGAACGAGAAAAATACTAATGTTCTACAAAACGGTGTCCTAGATATTGAGGACGTTGTTATAATATATAAATCATAAAGAAAACAACATTTATATATATATATACGATATAAAAAGAAAATATTTTGAATCATATGGGTTATAACCCATCATTTGTCATAAATTTTATTTGTATAATTTTCCCATATTCATGACTATGGAGGTGTCAAGGAGAAGGTAGGTGTGACGCATGTAGGTAAGAGTAATGATGAACGTAATTGTATTTTGATGTGATAAAGAGTAGGATAATATTATAAGAATAAATATTTTTGAAAAATCATGAGTTATCACCTACAAGGTCGAATATTTTTGTATTTAATAAGAATATTTTCAATTTTATTTTATATATATATGCAATTTTACAAGAGAGGAACAAAAAAATGTCTATCTTTTTGCTCGGATTCACTGTAATAAACACAACAAACAAAATAAATGAAACATTATGACGATCACATAGCATATTTTTGTGTCCATTGTCGAGCAGTCTAAATTATAAAAAACAAATAATTAAAAATTTAATTGAAATAATTTATTTAGCTATTTACTGCATTATATCCATCTCGATCTTCTTTATACTGTCTAGCAATATCTGGTACAAGTGGATCCTTAAGAAAAATAAAACTTATTAAAAAAATATATATATATTTAAATTTTAACATACATCAGGATTTGCATCACACAATAATGAACAAATAGATAATAAAACTTTTGAGATTGTTAATGCTGGTGACCAATTACTACGAAGTATATCAAGACAAATGGCACCACTTGAATTTATATTTGGATGATAAATTTTTGTTGTAAATCTAAATTAGTTTAGAAAACAAAAGCAAAATCTTGTTATATTTTATATTAATATAATAATTTACATGATTTTAGGTGGTTTAAATGGATAATCTGTTGGAAAATTTATCGAAAGAAAAAATACACCATATTGATATGGTGAATCACCTAATTAGAACAAAGGAAAAAATACAAAAATTAAAATTATAATTATCAATTATTGAACATACTAGGGCCAAGTATTGTTGCTTGCCAATTAAACATATCGTTTGGTTGTATCTTTATTTAAAATATAAAAAAATCTATTTTTAATATGAATATTAATTCTTACTGGTCCAGCACTGACATTTGATGGCGGTTCACGTTGTAAATCTTGCAATTCTCTTGTTATACGTCTAAGTGTCATTTTAAATTTATCTAAATTTTTATTTATTTTAATCAACTGACGATTAAAAATTGTATTAAACGTAGATAGATAAAATCTTGAATATATATCTTTTTTTCTTGATTCTTGATAAATACAAGAAAAGTAAATACAAATAGAGCTATCAGATGAGTTATAGACTTTATATATGAAACTATAACTAAAAATCTGCAGTAAAAGTTGTTGATTGGTTCAGCTTAATATATCTATATGAAGTTCTATTTCAACTGAGTCTATATAAGATCAAAGAAATCTTTTATGTTGTCGCTCGACAAAAAAACAAAGGAAAAATTTCACTCAAGAAAAAACTAGAAATTTCATTAAAAGAGACTCTCAGACTGTAATTATGAATATATTACTTATTTAAAGCAATTAAACGTTTTAATATATCTAAAATAATTAGAATAAAATTAGCAATTAATCTTATAAAAAAAATAATAAAAATTTTTTTTTAAATATTCATACAAAAGGTAAAATATTAATTTGAGTAATATTTCAAGAATTTCTCTATTAAGATGATGTATTATCATACTAAATAAACATGATTGAAAATGTTAATTACAAACACAATATTTCCAGTTTATTATTAATCTTAACAAGCTGTGATAGATTAACATAAGAAAAAGAAAATAGTACTATTTGTTACAAGAACGTAATCTCATTTTAATTTATACATCATTACGGGAAATTTGTCTTTGGAAGAAAAAAATGTCCTTAGAACAAGCGAAAAATGCAATTAAACGTGGATCATCTGATGAAATCATCTTTATTTTTAATCTAAAATTTCATAAATAATGACTCAATCTTTCTTTTATTCTTGAGTCACAACTTGCGAAAAAATAATTTCAATATTGAAATGTGATATACTTTCGACATAAAATCAGAGTTTCATTTTGATTATTCATAAAAATTTCATCATAATAGAACAAATATTGAACGATGTAATATATTTATGATAGATTTCATTTACATATTCGAATATAAACCGTATTTTAATTTAAAATGTAATAAAAATTAAATCTAAAAAAAGTTAATAATATGAATAATATTGGATATTCTACCAAGAAAAGTGAAATGTGAATATTTCATAACAATTAGCTGTCATGGATAAAATAATCAGTAAAATTATTTTGGTCTATTTCTTTCTTACAACAGCAATTGAAATATAAAATAATTTATTTATCAATTGTTAGTTTGTTTTTCTCTTCCCTTTCTTTTCTCTCGGATAATTGGTAAATACATGACATAAATTTCGTT
>JAJEKB010020775.1:3842-31638 GCA_022393335.1 Macrotrachela quadricornifera
ACCAGTCAGGACTGGTCCCAGTCGGACTGGGTACCAGTCAGGACTGGGACCCAGTCCTGACTGGGTATTAACTTAGCTGAATTATATCATTCAATGACTAGTACTCTTTATGTAATATATTTTTATAATTCGAATATGGAGTTGCTAAACTGTCGATGCGAAGTATAATATTAGTTTATTGGATGGTCATTTGTATTATCACATGTTCATTCGTTGCTGTTTGTCAGAAAAATGGATAATTTATTATATGTTAATTATACTTTTGTCAGAAACGCAATCACCGACAGTTCTTTGCTAAATAGAATTCATTATTTTCCAAATTTTTTGGCCTTTTGATAACAACTTAGTGTCAAGCAGGAAGACAGAATTAACTATAATTACCAAAACATACTCTTAGTAAGGGATGAAAAAACGTAACCGTAAGTGATAAAAAGGTTATTTACCAGCGATACCATTAATATCAGCCTTGGAAATTGACTAGTCCATACTCATAACAACCAGATAGCCAATTTTTCTGTGAATTTAAATTCAAATTCTTTATTCAACAGATACATTTGCTATGCAGTTACATAGATATAATTTATCTCTAAGAACCCAAGCAATGAGTGTTGTCGATATCCAACTACAAAAGAAGATAACTCAAAATAACAATATACACAGAGACCCAGTCAGGACTGGGTACCAGTCGTGACTGGGTCCCAGTCCGACTGGTACCCAGTCCTGACTGGGACCCAGTCGGACTGGTACCCAGTTCACCAGTCATGACTGGGACTGGTGCATGTCTACTTTTAATCTAAAATGTTAAATAATGAAAAAATCTTTTTAATGAGTGTAAATAAAAACATGTGGTTAGAAATCATTCAAACAAGTGAAATAAATAATTTTTATTTTATTATTAATTATAGAAAAAAAAAGAAAATTTTACAATTGATTATTATTATTAAGGGAATATTAACTTCAATATATGTCTGCTTTTTCTTATTTTTTAGTTAAAATCTTTAAAAAACTGAGATTAACATGATTTGTCGACATTTAAAATTGTAAAAATGTGTTCGTCAAACCTCAAAACCAATTAGACTCTCACGAATACTTTCTTTCATTAAAAGTTTATGAAAATAAATAAGATACAATGCAATATTTGAAATGTTCTATTATGGGCACGCTTTAATAAATAGTTTCATTTATTTGTCTTCTCTTTTCAACGAAAAAAAAAACTCTCGGGACTTTATCTTATTGTTATGATAAAACTATTGAAAAATGAGTCATCTACCATTTATTTATTAAATTAGTATTTAATATTCGATTGTTCAAAAACTTACATTTCAGGAAAATCGACACGCATACCTGAATAATAAAGAAAAAACCAATTGAAATAAAATGAAAATAAAATAAATATAAAAACAAACCAAAAGGTGTGCAAACTTTATAAAGAGCATCAACAAATGAATGAGCAATTTGTGAATCACGTTGTGAATAAATAAGAATCCATTTATCAAAATGTTTAGCTGATATATGTGCAAATGAACGACCATCACGTGACCAATCAGCTTCTAATGGATTATAACGAATTGTACACGAAATATTTAACAAATAATTAGTTTGCTTTTTTTTTAAAGAATATAAATACATCTTTAGAAATAATTTGTTCAGTTTCGATTGTACGACTAGTAAGTTGAACAAGATCTTTATCAAGATTAATATTCCATTTAGTTAATTCTTTACGTCCTTGAATATCATTAAGAAAACCATTTAATTGTTGAAAACGTTCATTTAGTCCACCATGTGTGTATACAACCATTTCTTTCATTAATGAAAAATCTTGACGCATTGAATCCGATATACCTTCAAGTCATTTTTATAATAAAGAAATAAAAATAAATAAATAAAAGAAAATTCTAATTTAACCTGTAACACAACATAATTCAGAAATTAAAAATATCATTGTTTATTCTTCTTTTTTTGAACCACGTTTAGCAACTTTTTTTATTTCCTTTAACAACAATTAATGGTTGTTGTTCATCTTTTATTTTTATTTGATATTTCTTAAATAAACAAAGAAGAAAATGAAGAATATTCAGAAATAAAAAATTTTATTTAAATAAATTCTACTTCTTGATAATATTGATCAAGTGTTTGTTGAATACCATCACGTTTTGTAAATGGAAAACTTGGATCTTTACCCCAAGCTATATCAACAATTCTGTATGTTTCATTATTATATCTTTATCAAATAAAAACAAATTAATTTTTTTATTGAAGAAAAATAAAAATAACAAACGGCGTTAAAACAATTTGTCCAACAAGTTATTTTAATGATACATCGTTGTACTTGTTTACCATCATTTAATCGATTAAATTTATCCATTAATATTGAATAAACTGTTTGTTTATTCATAACCTTTTATTATACAATTATAATTAAAAAAGAAAAAGAAATATTTGCTTTTTTTTTTAATTACTTTTGTCAATAAATCAACATTAATCATCAATTGACCTTAACATAAAATAAACTCCTTTAAATTTTTATTTATAATAATTCGAAATAGATATCGTGTTCCAATCTCAAACGGATCAGAACAAAGTTTTTATTTTAAGTTCACGATGGAAGAGTTTCAACTGTTTCGTCGCTTTTTAACAGAAACTATGCACATTATATAGGTCTAAGATAAATTATGCATATCTTGAAAAAAATGTCCGAATCGTTAGATTATTTATACCAAGGTATTTTACTTTTAGAATATTTTTCAAAAAATGTCGCTAAACCTTCAGAAACATTAGAATATTGACTTTGCATAGAAACAGATTTTAATTACTGTTAATATATTTGAGATCTTTCACCATTCTTATCCTAGAACACAGTTATTAACAAATTGTTTATATAAACTGGTCGATTTAATCTTCTTCTTTTAAGATAAAAGCAATTGAAAATATTTACAATAAATTATTCTTATTAAGATCTGTCTTTATCCAAAGTTAGTTTTCTGATATTCTGAGGAGATTCATAGCATCTATCTCTCAATAATTCAATAAAAGATTAATATCTTCGTAGTCATAAATTAATGATCCGAACCTTTTTTAAAGTATTCTTAATTGATTTGTATCAACATAATGGACATAGTCTCGGCTCAAAAACGGTTGAACAGTTGTGAGAGTCAAACCAAAAATATTTCCCAAACAGGATCGGAATAAAAATCTCTTGTTCATTTTCATATCTAATAAAAAAAAAACTGACCTTCATAAATATTAACAGCAGTCATAAAACCAGGAAAAAGTGTTAATTTATATCGATCAAGTTTAATTTTTTTATCAAATGAATAATAATTTCGACCAAGTAATTTAAGACCAGCTATTTCAAGTAATCTTTTTAAAAAAAAAACCATTATAAATAAACAAAAGAAAAAACAAAATTGATTAATTTACTTTCGAACAATTAAATTAGCTAAATGAAAAAATTCTGGTGATTCAGATGAAGCTATTGCTGTACGTTTCATTTTAATAATAATCGATTCATTTGTTATTGGATGTTTTGATGAAACAATTTTTGTCCTAAAATATTAATTAACTATAATTTAGTTTTTTTAAATAATTAAATAATAATACAGGTCTAAAATCTTCAAATGAATAAAGAAGTGTTCCATTAAAAGCTACATCCTTAATATCAGCTTTAGCCAATGTTTCTCGACGAATTTTACGTAAATCAATCTATAATTAAATATATTTACTTATTATATTTATAAGAGAAAAATTTTACATCAGATTCAAATGAACAATGATATCGATATAAATTCCCTAAAATATAAATAAACATAAAATAGAAAAAAAAAACAAACAAATTATTCAATGAAATATTTACATTTGGGTGCAGCTAAAATTTTGATATAATTAGTAACAAGAGAAATTTCTTGTCCACTTTCACTTTGTTTTGAATTAAGTTTAGATGGTCGTGTTTTTGGAAATTTTGATGTTGTTGGATATTGATCATTATCATCTGTTGCCTTTGATAAACTATCCAATTGTGTTGTCATTGATGATATTGTTTTTTTAATAAATAATCATTTATTTAAAATATATTTAGAAAATAATTATTTTACCGATAATGTTGGACTTGTAGCATCTGTTATTATACTACTACCTTCACCCGAAACCAAATCTTTATTTATATTAAAATAAAAATTTTCAAAAATAAAATATTTTCAAAAAAAAATTCTTGTTACCTGTATCACGTGATAATGATGGTCGACCGATACAACCGCGTCATCGGGTACATCCTTGTAAATACATTTTATCTACAATTATTATGGAGAGTTTTTTTTTTATGTTTAATAAAATAAAAGATTTATTTTTATTTAAATAAATATTCATTCGAAACTGATGTAGCATAAATACATTTGCCTTCATAATGATGATTTTCTTAGTGTATAACGATCGTCCGATGTTAAATAGAAGAAAGATATGTGTATATATACATTCCTCTTCTTCTCTAATGTATACAAGACGAATGATTTCATTTTATTTTAAAACATGTTCGTAATTCTTCTGTGGTTTTTTTTTTCTATATTTTATTCGAAAGAAAATATCCCATAATAGAAGAACGAAAGAGAGATATTGGCGCGTGTCGTATAACATTCTTTGTATTTATTAATGCATAAAGGATAAATTTATTTTATTCCGTTTTATTAAAGATTTCTTTAGAATAAAACGGAATAATTTTCTTAAGATTTGTTTATCTATTTATCGTTTATTTTTTCTAATTGAATTTCAATAATTTAAATTTTTGAAAAAGAATATTTATATAATTAATTTTATATTAAATCTTTTAGCATGGTTAAAATATATTTCTGTCAATATGAAATTTCTAAAGACTTTCTTTTTTCTTTGTTATATTTCAAAATTTTTATCATTTAATAGAGTTTACTTTTGATTATGTAAAAATTCCTAATGGTTTAATATCTTGATTAATAAGAACAATAATAAAGTTTAAAAAAAATCAAAATAAGTTATATGCAATATTTTTACACCATTGAAATTTTTTATTTGTAAAAAGAAGAAGAAAGAAACATGTTTTCGAAATAAGAGAAAATATGCTTATTGATACGAACCATTGTTTTTCAATCTCTAAATCATATTTTCGATAGATTTTTGTTTATTTTCTGTGTAGAAAAACATTTTGACATATATTGTACGATTTGTCTTCATCTTAAACAATGATTTAAGGGGGGCCCCCCCCTCACCACCGAACTTTGTTATTTCTCATCCGATTTCAACGAAAATTTCAGAGAATGTTAGTCTTGGCTAGAGGAGACTGTGGTTAAAATATCTCCTCAAATCTCTGAGAAACGAATGAGTTACAGTCAATTTATTGGTCAAAAGTACCCTCCACGCGGGCAAGGTTTTCGATATAAAAATATTAGCTAATCATGTCGGGGTGGTTTTTAAATTGTAGAGTGGCCTTAGGGCCAGATCCTCACGATCTCTGATTTTCGAATTTCCCTTTGTTTGATTTTTAAAAACACTTTGTCGCAAAATGTTCAAATTCAAAGCGCTCATCAAAATGATATATCTAAGTTTTTTATTTCAGCAAAAGAGAAATTCAAAAATCGGAGAACGTGAGGATCTAGCCCTAACTGTCCTCTATTCAACAAAAAAAAATTATCCTTTCTTTATTGAGTCGTTATTGAGAAATCCTTGCCCGCGTAAACGGTATGGTCGAAAAAATTGATTTTGAGAAAAACGCAAAAGAAGTTTTAGAAATGGATTTTTACAGCCAAATCCCGAAAAGCATGTTTACATGGTATATTTTCAATATATGTCAATGGACTTTTTGAAAGCGCGTAACAAGCGAATAAGCTAACGCCATCTATCATACTTGATATAAAAAAATGTTATATGCAATGCGGTTATATGGAACAACAAGCAGTTTTTCAAAACGTGAGAACCATAAAAATTTCTAGGAAAACAGAGTAGTAGGGTAGAAATTTTTTTTGATAAGTCTTTTGAAACCTAGCCATTTTTCGAAAAACCATACATATTCTGAAAGAGGAAATTTCGGCGCATCTTCCTAAACTAAAAATTCAATATTGAGTTATTTTCGAAAAAAACATTTTTCTGAGGGGGGGCCCCCCTTAAGTAATTGATAATGTTTCATTTATGCATAATTTTTCTCCTTACACTTGAAGTATTCCGATTGAAAATTGAAGTATAATTGTGAAAAAATGAAGAAAATGATTTAAATTGATGTTTGTAATGATACATATAACACGTTTATTACCAATAAAAGAAATAAAAGAATAAATAAGTGTTTCTCAATATTAGATGTTTTTCTAATAATTAAACAAAGAAAAATAAGCAAATAAACTGAATTTATTTGTCTTATAATAGTCTTTTGTTTGATAAATAAAGTTGAACGAGTGAGAAATCATTTATTTTGCAATTACTATTCTTTATACCCAAAAAAAAAATCCATATTTTGATTAAGATGATTATTAAGTGCGAATGATTAATTAAGAAATAATTTATATTAAGAGAAACTCTTTTGAATAAAGTTACAGATTATTATTTATTTCTATGTTATAAATAATCTATCAACTATTTTGTGCTTTATTTTTATTATTTAATCGAATTTCATTATCGTGGTTATACTTAGTTAATGTTACAATAAATAACAACAACTAAACTTGTATGAGGAAACTGATAATAAAATCTAGATCAATTTATCTTACGAGAGATTAAGTTTATTTTAACTTAATGTATATTGATGGGATGATCATTGTCTTATCGTAATCATTTTATTTATGAATTCAACTATGAAATCATTCGATAAATGAAATGTTTTGCAATCGAAAGAATATAATAGAAAAGAACTATTCTTTATTGACTCAATGTATCGATTTGAATTAAAATTAAATATATAATCTTTAGACAGTTAACTATTTATCTTCGTATGAACATAATAGTTAAGCGATTTTTCTTAACATAATGAATAGACTAATCTATTTGAATATTTAATATTCACAAGTAAAAATAAGATCTTTTTCGTATGAATAGTTTTTTTTCTAATTATAATATAAATATTGTGATGAAAACAAATTTTTAAAGGATTTATTCAAGTGTTGAACTTATCTATTCGAATAATAGATGATATATAATCTCTCTAATAAAAATAAATAATAAATCGATAGATATATTATTTTATTAATAAAAGCAAAAAAAAAACCTTTAACGATGTGAAGTCATATGACGTGTTAAATGATGTCTTTCTCGAAAATTTTCACCGCATATATGACAAGTAAGTGACATTAATGATGTTGAATTATTAATTATTTTTCGTGTTGTTGATTCATTTGATGATTGATGATAATGAGAATTTCGTCTTGTTGCATGATGAACATGAATATGATGAACTAATTCACTTGTTAAACGAAATTGTATTGAACATTTTGCACACCAATTTGATGCATTTGCTAAAGCTGTTGTTGATGATGATTGAGATAAACGATGTAATGCCATTAGCCATAGATTTATTGAAGATATTGATGTTGCTAAAGGAATTTGAGAAATTTTTGGTGATTCATTTGTTATTTGAAGAACATTTGCAATACCAAATGGTAAAGATTTCGATTCCGATCGATAGATTTTTTTTACTAATTGACAAGATTGATTTGAATTATCGTCTAAAATTACAATAATTTGGATTAAATCATAGATATCCAACCACTTTTTTAGGAGAATCTTTCTTTTATAAATCTTTCTTTTTGTGCTTGTTAGATGTGTATTGAATTATAGAGAATGAATTTGGTCGGCAAAAAAAAAAGAGATTGGTGAATTCCACCTGAAATATCGTAGATTCAGATTGTTTTATATGAATATCTCAGGAGGAAAATTGTTACTCGAGTTATTATAATACTTAAAACTGATATATTGAAAACAGTTTGGAGGCTACCTGACTAAGATAATCTTAAGAAAAAAATTTTTTTTTTTTCAATATATTATTACTGAGGTAAAAGACTTCTTTGCGAAACATCATGTTAGCATAACTTTTATCTAAAACGTTTTATCATAATGAATACGTAGAATTATGTTCTACTTAACCCGTTAACCGGCGCCGACGCATATATGCGTCATGAACTTTATTAGTGTATAAAACTGAAAAAATAAATCGTAAATCATGCGATTCTCTGTACTTTGGTCGTGAGGGAAAATGTCGAGACAAACATGTCGAAAAATATCGAAAATAGAAATATCGAAAGTAAAAATGTCGAAAAATGAGGTAGAAATATCTGAATATTTTCGAGTTGAGAAAATTAAAAAATCAAGTAGCTAGAGCTCAATCAAATCGTAAATGTTTATTATTTAAAGGGAAAGAATACACTACAAGTAGGGATGTCACATTACCAATATGGTATTGAAGTATTGGTATTGAATGGTATTGGTATTGACAGGTATTGGTATTGACGGGTATTGGTATTGATTGGTATTGGTATTGACAAACTAGGTGAGTACTCATCAGTCCTCGAGCTTAATATTATGGGGTACCCCTCTATATCGGGGGAGGGGGGGAAGGACTAAGGTCCATAAACTTAACTTCAATATTTTGAAAAACCGATTACAGATTCGAATTCCTCGACCCCTCAGACCTTTGTCAAACTTTATAGAAAATCGTTATTTTCCCAAAATAACCTATTCTTGATGAAAAAAATTAAATCAGAAAGTATTGAGAAACCAATTACAAATTATTCATTTTCTTTAGTAGGAATAGGTTAATTTGAGAAAATAACGATTTTTTATAAAGTTTGACAAAGGTTTGAGGGGTCGAGGAATCTGAATCTGTAATCAGTTTTTCAAAATATTGAGGTTGAGTTTATGGATCTTAGTCCCCCCCCCTCCCCCGATATAGAGGGGTACCCCATAGTATAGGACTCGAGGACTTGTGTGTACCCCCTTAATATAAGACTTGAGGACTTATGAGTACTCATATTGTTTATCAATACCAATACCAATACCGTTACCAATCAATACCAATACCGGTCAATACCAATACCACTCAATACCATATGGTATTGGTATTGAGGGTATTGGTATTGTGACATCCCTAACTACAAGAAAAAGGTTTTCATGCACTGATTAATCGGCTTTAAGCAATTCTTTTATTGAACAATCTGAATTTGTTTTTTGCTATGCAGAAGGACAAACCAGTGAGTGGATTAGACACTATCACCCTGATTCGCCCAAATAATGTCGAAAATAAAAACATCGAAATATCAAAAGACACCTTCAGTTGAGCCTGCGATAGTTGAGCTCAACATTTGTGCCTCTCGACAAGTGAGCCTCCTTACAATTGAGCTTTCGACAGTTGAGCCTCTTGTCCTTACCCTCGCTCTCATCCTCATTCACACCCGCACTTGTATCATCATAATCCACATTCTTATCTGCACCCTCACCTTGACTCTGACTCTCGTTCTCGCTCTCACATTATTCTCACTCTTTATCATACTGAGCAACATATATATAGCTTATCATAGTTTTTGATCAAAGTTATATATTGAAAGCTCAACTGTTGCGTCACCATTTTTCATATATTCGACGTTGTCACTGTTTGATCTTTTTCATTTCGACATTTTTCTTTTCTACCTCTTAAGTTTCTACCAAAGTTGAGATAACCAAGCATGTTTTCTTAGATTCGTCTGCATAGAAATAAGCATCAGACAGCTGAACCTTGTCATACAATCATGTCATAATGGTGTATGCTCTATAAATCTGTTAAACTGAATCGAAAATAAATAGTTAGATGATATTCGGTAGAGCTTGTTTCTCTCTTTTATGTCGACGGTTAAAGGGTTAAAAACTGATATATCGATCATAATAAATTGAAAAAAGAGAATCATTTGAAGATTTTCTAGTGCTAGTGTCCTCTTCAATCTGGCCAAAATATGATCTTTAGATATTATTATAAATATAGTGAATGGTCTTCTGGTAAGATATTCGTAGAAAATAACCTATATCTAAAATATTTTAGACAGAAGTCACAAATTATTTTCGATGAAATTTATTTTCTAGCCAATATATATTTAAAGAGCACAAAAAAGTTTTCTTATAAATAGAAATCTAATTTAATAATAGAGATTTGTTAAGATTGCACATATTTCTCTTATTCTCAGACAATGATTTCCTACTCAACGTATGTACAGGATTCTATATAAAGAAAAATCATGATAATAGACCTTGAGAATCTTACATCAAACTCTAAATATATTGTATTTTTTTTTCCTATAATAATTTTTCCTTTAGAAGTGAACTAAAATGTATTGCACAAATGATTCTTTGTTCATGAATAGAATAGATGATTAACATTTCGATTTATCTAAAAATAATATTTTTCTTTCAATAGAAGTTTTGTTTGTGTTCGACAATAATATATATATCTAAAAGATTGTCTTTATTCAAATGTCATCTTAATGGGATTCCGGAACTTCGCCAATAAGACTTCTGCCAATTATTGGCGAAAATCCAGAGAGTTTATTGACGAAAGTCCCCTGAACTTTCGCCAATTGGCGGATTCCCAGCGAGTCAATTGGTGAAGGTCGAATAGATTTTCATTAGTAAAAGTGGCACATTTATATCGTTAATGATGTATAAGAACTATGTCTAGCATTATAAAAATGTACTTCAAGCCATACAGCTGAATTTTGTTCAAACATGATCATATCAGTTTTTAGATAAAACATGCTAGATTAAGTAGTAAAAGAAAATAGTGAATAAAATGATGTCATACGATACAACGTTAACAAAGAATTAAAAAACAAACAGAAAGAAGAAGCTTGAATAAGATAAATAGAAAATTCAGAACGAAAAATTTATTTACGAATTGATAATCCACTTGATGGTGAATGATATGAATTTGAGTTTGACACATTATGTTTCTTTTCCTTTTCTTTTTTTTTACTTCTGCCAACCGGTTCACCAATAAAAGAAGCAAATGATATTAATATTTCAATTAAAGATCTTTGTTTTGAATGTAATAATTGTAATAATTTCTGTATTTATTTACTTTTATGTGCTGTTGCACGAGTAAACTTTGTTGGTTTGCTAGACGAAAAGTCGAGACCTCTTTGTACCATCTGATATGATAAACGTAGCAGATCATCGGCAAGTCGTTCGTCAGTGTCTCTACATGATATTGCCACTTACGTAGAATCGCTTCCATGATTTAATGTACTGTTGTTTATGCACATATAAGATTAAGTCATTTAATAAGAGAAATAAAAGATAAGATGATTTGATCAATTATTTATACCATATGTAGAATAAATTTTATAAGAAATCGTCGTTAAAGAATGAGAATGATAAATAGTATAAAACGAAAAAAAAATGAAACAATGTCGAATTTAAAATCGATACGACGTATTGTAGTTCGTCGTCAAATCAATCAATAAATAGTATTATCAGTCAAAAAAACAATAAAATTTCTTTTACCAAATGTTACTAAATATCATCAAATAGTTCTGAAACAATCAAAATCAATGAATTAACACATGATAATATATTCTGTTATATATATTTTTCGCTATTTCTCATCGATTGATTCGAGCAAAAGCAGTATTATTTGATGAAGATCAAATGTCCCATTTTTTCGAATAAAACTTTCTATTGCGATTAATATTAGATATATCATTCCTCAAGATGAAAGTCTTCGTGTTATTTCTTAGTCAATTTCTATGATATTGATCAAGTATCATCAATATTAACAAATATACAACAAAATTTAGAATTATTTAAATTAACAAATAAAATGTCTTCTTCCAATTAAATTCAATACATTAACATCTTATCCCAGCATATCTAATTATCAAAAAATATTTCTTAAATATTCTGATTAATTTCATTTTTTTTAGCCATTTTATATGACGATCCACGTCTTATAATCTGGTTTCAAAAATACGATAGGATCAATTTTTTTGAAATTAATATGTTTATTCATTGATTGAAAATTCAAGAACTAAAATTATTCTTTTTTGCACATTATTTTCTTTTATTCTCTATTATATGTATTTATTAAAATCAAATACATGTTCAAATCGTATTTGTTTACCTAAATAAAACGAATGAATTAGAATTAATTTGTTTCTTCATTAATGCAAAAAATACATACATTTCTTCATTCTATCGATTAATTATCATTTCGATATATCATATATCAAATACTTGATTAATTGTTGAATTAATTTCAATCAATATGTTATCAACTTGTTCGGGAATCAACTCCAGATGAAATTCGACAAACTATTCAAAAAGAACAATTTCCTAAACGATTTCAGTCCTTAGTAAAAGTGTGTCATGATACATTCACTTCTATAATATCATACTCTATAGATGACATACACACCTTCAATTATGGAATAGGTAACAAGTGAAAGAAAAATGGCTGAAATGATTGTAGCAACACTTAATATAAACATTATTAATGGTGCTCATATGTCTTTAACTATTTAACTACTGAAACAGATAATCATTTGATAGATGTGTTAGCGCTGTTTGGTTTTTCAGAAGAGAATGGTCTATGTAACATTATACAGTTAGTGGAACATTGTTGGCAATAGTGATATGCATAGCTGTGCCCATGAAAATATACTATAAATAATGTTTCACAAACAGGGATATGCCGAAGAGAAAAAAAGTAGGGGGAGAAGAGAGGAGATCCAAAAGACATTTTTTGAGAATTGGTAGGATGGATACACTATTTTTTTAAAAGTAAGGAGGCGTAATATTGTTTTTTCGTTTTTCAGATCTGTTTTTGGATAAAAAATACAATTGTTGTCAAGAGTGTTGCTAAATGTTAAGTGTTGGGACAGCGTTAAAAAATTTTTTGAAAATTTTCAAAAATTCTTGTAGATTGTCCAGCTTTTGAACAAAAGAAGGTTTCGGGACTTATTAAAAGATTTTAGATAGAAAAATGTTCACCACGATTTCGGAGATTTTTGAAGGATTTTAAAAAATATTTCGACTATTTTTCTAAAACTTTTTTAAAGATTTTTGAAAATGTTTGAAGATTTTTTGGAATTTTTATAAGATTTTAGAAAATTTTTCCAGTATTATTGACAACTTTTGGAGATATTTTTAAAGATTTTGAATATTTTTGAAGAGTTTGTAAAAGGTTTTTCGAAAATTCGATAAAATTTTTGAAAGTTTGTACGGATTTTTGGAAATTTTTCAGGATGCTTTAAATATCTTTCGAGATTTTTGAAGGATTTTAGAAAATTTTTCGAAAATTCTTCAAAAACTTTTGAAATTTTCTTAAAAATTGTTAAAAAATATCAAGCGTCAAGTGGGTAAAACAAAATATTTAAAGATTAGAAGGATGATCTCTATCTTCTAGTCTTGGCAGCCCTGACTGTTGCCAGAAGAAATAAAAATTTTTCAAAAGCGGCGGGACTGGACCCTTTCCCCGTCAGCACATCCCTGTCCACCAAATGGATCTTTCCAAATATTACACTTGGTCACTTGTGTATCAACAGAAGCGTATAATTCTTTTATCAAAACATTTGAACTAGTGAGAACTGAAAGTAAATCAATACAATTAACATCTATAATTGATGACAAATTTTCTATCAAGATCGACGAGCTTAAAAAAAGCGATTCGTAATGATCGAGAAAAAAATTGCATTTCATTTTGTATCATTAGAAATACGGATATGATCTATTTTTATTATAAATATAAATAAATTTGTTTAGTAATTGTCTTTTAAGGCACGTTTAATACAGCATTCAATAAATTAGTTCAATTACCATCGATTGCTCGATCTGAAAATATTTAGTATCATATTAACGGAATTTTGCTTATACTTGATCGTCAATTTTGTTATTCCGTTTTTGATATTGAGAAAGCTGATTCACTTGCATACCATTTTCATTAAATGGCTTCGTTATCAACACAATACTCCTATATGATCATTCGTGATGTCACTATTTAGGTCACACTTTCATCATGCATAACAACTGCATATGTAAAAACTCGTGAGAAATTCTAGCTAACAATTTATGATTCAATAATCTAGGCACTAATCTTTCACACTCATTTCGTGCATTCAAAGAACAATGTTCTCTTTTGAAGAATATAGATTTATTAAATTAGATGAGACGATTGCTCAAAATTCTGAACTGAATCAATATTTCGCTTGTTTATTGGAACAGCATAATGATCTTTTTCGTATTATTCGTCCCGTAAGACCTATAATAATATTAGTTTTCAATTTGAATTAAAAATACTTGGTAAAATTAACATAAAATATATCGATACATTCAATAATGAAGTGTTGTTGCTAATCTGCAACTGTGAAGAATTGCAGTACCATCAATATTTTATAAGAAATTATTTATTCGAGTAAATATTATTAATCATAGAAATACACTTGCAGATTTTGACATTTTTCTTGATAATCTTTTTAAAAATACACGGAATTAAAATTCAAACATATTCTCTTTTCTTTTCAATAACAGTTAAATTAACATCAATGAGAAATACAAAATTTGACTTTATGTTATAGTGCCTATTCTAAAACTTTGAGATTCATTTCCCTAAATAGGTAGAAAAATATTTTGTCATTAACTTTATTTAAGTATCAACTGAATCTTGCAAATATTCCTATGCTCACTACAAAATAAATAAATGGAAGAAATAAATTTTTATCGTATGGTATATTAGACAAACGAGAAAAATAAATAACAAAATTTATTCGCTAACAATTTGGGCTATAGAACAATTCATTATTGTTTGTATTGACGGCATCGGTCAAATAGAATAGATGAATATATATATATATATATTGACATTGATAAGTTGAAAAGGATAAATCAATAAAAATAAATATGGAATATTCATTCATTGGATTAAATAATTTACCTGATGAAATTCTTATGATTATTTTTCAAAAATTGAATAATATTGATGTACTTTATTCTTTCCATGGTGTCAATCGACGACTAAATAAAATAATTCATGATCGAATTTTTACAAGTCATTTGACTTTTGTCAAATGGTCATCAGATAATTTTATTGATCTATTTTCTTCTGATATAATGCTTAATCGATTTTGTTTACAAATTTTACCTGAAATTCATGATAAAATTCAGTGGCTTGATGTTGATTTATCATCTTTAAAATATATTTTACGTGTTGCCAATTATCCCAACTTAGATAGTTTGGGTCTTTATAATATTGATGAAGAATCAGTTCAATGTCTTTTCACTGGTAAGAAATTTTAATTGAATTCTTTTTATTCTATGTAAATCAAAGACTATCATTCAATATATTGATTATATATATTTAGATCAAACTTTTTTCTAGTATTTGCAAAAATCAGATAACCACACTTTTTCTTACAATGTATAATACTAATGATGATGATAATTATGATGGGATGATGCTGTTATTGGCAAAAATTTGTGATAAAATCTTCAATGTTTTCTCTCGTCTGACTACTTTTGTGTTATATGAATCACCGTATAAAAATCGTGTTCCATTATATTTTGATAATCCATTCTTTCCTAATTTACGTTCTTCAACTCTTTTCAAATTAATTATCAGCGTACATTCTTTTGATGATTGTCTTTATCTTCTCGATGGTCGTCTTGATCAACTTCACACGCTCCATGTCGATTTAGTTAATATTGATCGTCCAGATGAAATCATAAATCAAGTTAGTTTTATAAAAAAAATTCTATGCTTTGAAACAATAAAATATTTTACTTTTTAGGGCGATTTACCAAATCTAAAGTGTTTTTCTCTGTCCTGTAAAATCGTAACATATTATTATAATGAAGCAATCCTTCCACTTCTCTATCGAATGTCAAATCTAGAAGAACTCGGTTTATCTCTTCAGGTGCATGAGCGGAAAACATTTATTGATGGAAATCATTTAAAGACAAACATTATTACACGCCTGCCACGATTAAATCAATTTACATTTTTTATTCACTCATTCATTTATAATTGTAATGTAATGAGGCTTCCATCAACAGAAGATATTCAACACACATTCATTGATTTTCCAAATAATAAAATAATTTCTTATGTTGATAATTTTGCAGATGGAAAACAAAGTCAATGTCATATTTATTCATATCCATTTCTAATGCCATATTATACCGGCATTACAAATAATTTTCCAGGTGGATTATTTGAACATGTTCGTGCGATATCATTATTTGATGATCACCCTTTTGAACATGAGTTTTTTCTTCGAATTGTTCAATCATTTCCATTTATCGAAGAATTATCTTTAGTTAATCGTCAACCACAAAATCGAAAACAATCTTATGAATCAAACACTGATAGTCGGTATTTACCGCTTATTGAATATTTTTTTCTTAATGTAATTTATATTAGCAATGTTCATGATGATTATATTGAACAATTTCTTTGTGATACTAAAACATATTTACAAAATAATATTATTCTGTATGTCGATTATGAATCTTTACAACGAGTAACACACAATTTCACAAGAAATGATACTCGAGCTAATTGCGCCAAAATAAGTAAATTAGATTTATCTGGTGAAAGAAAACGTTTCAACTCTTTAGAAGAATATTTTCCTGGTGCAAAAATATGTTATCCATTATATTGAAAGACAAAAACAAAACAAAGTATTAAATATAAGAAAAACAGAACAAAACATGAGAAAAATGTTTTTCATTGTTGTAAAAAAATAAAATTTTTGTATAAAAATAGAAAACAATCATGTCGGATAAGTTGAAATCTGAGAAATAAATTAATTGTTTAAAAAATACATGAATTAGGCATTGTGTTAAAACATAAGTTGTGCATTTTTAGACTTGAGGCGGCGCATTTGTGCAAGATAATCTTTACTTTACATCCTGCATCGAAGATTTCGATAATTTTCTTTACATTATTTCGTAAAATATTTTGTATCATCATAATAATCACACTTTGGACTAGTACAAAGGTTTGGCATTGATATTAAAATTTATTTGAAACGTAAATACGGCTATACGTTAATATAGAAAAATATAATATATTTATTCTATAAATTTCTAATAATTTTCATTAAAAAATGGAAGGAGATGAATATCTGTGGGATAAGATATAAATTGATGAGTAAAAGCTTATTTTTGTACAGCTTCTGTTTAAAAGACCAAATTCCTTTTTTTCTCTAATTTTAAGCCAGCTCCGATAGATATATCTGAAGTTTTCAGTTTATAACATAGGAATAAATTCTTTCATATCTCTTCCTTTTATTGGCAAACGTTTAAAAATTATGTCCATCGGAAATCAAAAATAAGTCTCAAAACAAATTTTCATTTTTTGTTTTTATGTGAATATTCAAACACATTCTTCTTTTCATTTAGCTCTTTTATCAAATAGAATATATTATATGTTTCAGTGATTGTTTTCAATAGAATTGTGTACAACTACGCCATAGATTGAGTGTAAGCAAGAATTATAATTTTTAACATCTATTTTTGTATCAGAATATTTATAAATGATTCATTTACCACTCTTTCTGACATACAACCTGCAACGATCTACTAGATATTTTTCGACAGAAAAGATGTGCCAGTGCTGAGACTGATTTAACAAATACACAATTCTGTGCTTTTTCCAATTAATCTCATTCTATATCAAGTATTAGCAACTATATGTTTCCGTGTATGAATCTCGATAAAAAATTACTTACGCAATCATAGTTTTATATAAGAATTAAAAGTCATAGAAAACATTTACATTGATTCTTTTAATTGTATTTATCATTTTTTGTTTTTGACGTAATACTTTATTTCTCTATCACGTCTCAAATATAAAAAAATTTGCTTAATGAAACGTAAGCTCATACTCATATTAAATTATGGCTGTTTCTTATCTTATTATTTTTTTTATAAAGAAACTGTTTTTGTTCATATATTTAAATTTTTTCTTTCCAAAAACTAAAGTTAATTTTTATTTTATAGAAATCGAGTTTTCATTTATAACTATCTCAAAAAAGTTTCTTCATCTTTATTGTTTCTAAAGTATTGCCTTATCAAAAGAGTTCTATATATGATCACTTGATAAGCCAATGTGATTCATTGGTTATAGTATGTAGATTTATAATCAAATGCCTTCTATTCTAGCCTCGTTTATCGCGCAATTTAAAAGTTTGTATAAAAATATAAAATTTGTCTTGTTCGTATGCTTCGTGGAATAGATGACCATTATATGAACTTGATGGTGACGCAGCTCGAATCTGCGCGAACGACTGAATTTTTTCCTGAAAATAAAATCTAAACGCCTCTAGAAGCATAAAACTTTCACATGGATTGTCTTATCTGAAATAGTATAGATCCAATACATTCATTTTATTCGTCTTATTCATTAATAGAAAAATCTCCATATACATACATTCTAATTTGGGTTTCATTCAATAGTAAACTACATTTACGTACACCGAGCAGTTGGAATTTTAAGCATTAGTTTTAGTTTCTTCTGCTTATAGTTAACAAATCGAAAGGACTGTTCTAAATCATTTTGTACAGCAGAATAAGATGAATTATTTAATTCTATTGCGTTTGTTTCAAAGATGACATTAAAATGATATCATGAAGATGAATCAACTAAAATATAAATATCAATCTGAGTTCTGACTGCAAGACATAATAATTCCATCCAAAACCGAGAAAAATTTTCAATGAAAATGTACTTTTTCATTAAGAATTCACCAATACATTTTGATTCGATTTCCATTAAGTCAACTATGAAAAAATAAATAATTTCGAATTGTGATCTATTTAATATCAATAAATTAATTTTATTTTTAAAAACGATTAAAAATCTATCTAACTCTAATACGTATTATCTCTGACTAAAACAAAACAAAATTTATAATTTAAAATTATTTTGTCGTTTAATACATAGTCAAATATATGTGTTAGTTCAATACTAGATAAAGCATGAAAGACTTATATTAAATTGTAATTCATTTCATATAAATAATTTTATTCCATATACAGAAGTTTCATTATTTTCTAACTTAGATTATTAAATTTGACGGTATCAGTACTACTCTCAAATAAAACTATTTATCAGTAAATATTATAGAAAATTTAAAATAAACTAAATTTCTTTTTCTAATACTGATTTATATATCTTGTTTCGTTCGACAGTAAATAGAGCATAAAAGGCACGTATATAATCATAATTTATTTCGTATGGGCAATTTATTTTGATAGAAATATGAAAAACATGTTTTACTACAGTTACATTAAATACATAGAAAGATTTGTATACTTGTTTTAGATTATATATATTGTCATTCATTATTGATTTATCTATTCTTATCTGCACACTATTATATGTAACAACAAACACTAAAAGAAAATTCTAATTCATTTAGTGCTGAAAAGGTCTTAAAGGATTTCCAACTAAGATACATATATGTATCTCACAGTTAAGAGTTTCATTTTCAAACCTTTGCTTTTTTTTAGTATATTAAATTTGTATCTATTAAAGAGAAGAATCTTATTTAGTATTGAACATAATATTAGATTGCTCCAGATGTATTATTTCGAATTCTTAAAAAAAAGTTGACCATCATAGACAATATTATGTTTTATCCTGGGAATAGCAGAGAAAATAATGAACATCATAATGCCGATGATTCCGTAGAGATACATACAAATTAATCCAAAGTTTTATATCCTGACTAAAGTCAAAAGAATTGTCTTACTAACGTCATACAATTGAATTTACTTGACAGCAGAGATGTGCACCGCGCCTAAAAAAAGATGGAGGCGGCGCAGAAGGAAGGCCGAAGTTCCAAAACCGTGGCAGATGCGATGCGATTGCCCGTACTTTCTTTCTCAACGAGATGCGGAGCGGCGCGGCCACCATTTTATCTTTTTGTAACGAGGAGCGGAGCGACGTGACCGCCGGGCTGCCGCCTGGTGGTCCGTCCTCATAAGGACTGGACAAGTCTATTATATTGTTTTTTTTCAAATTTATTCTACTATAATATTGTTCAACACATAAAGAGCTACTTCTTAACACTCAAATATAAACTACAACGTAAAATTCTCTATGCCATGAAAGGATATTCTGCTCAACAAGATTTAGCTAGACATAAACACACCAATATATTACTAATTTTTGTGTTGACCTATTTTATAGTTCAATTTGTAGAAATTGAAATCTAGAACGATTTTATAAACCAATATGGTTCCAGATCGAAGTCCTCAAATTCAAAGGTAGATTTAATATTGGAATAGGATTTTACAAATATTGCTTACTATTTAATCTTTATATTTAGCACATAAGTATTAAAGGAAACCAGTAAAACTAGCAGTATGTCAGATAGAACGACTCAATTGATTTTCGTTACTTTCGGGCATTCGATGTCCATTCGTTTTTCAGAGATTTCTTTTGAAATCTTTACGAAAAATTTACTTTCATCTTTCATAAAATTAAGCGAAAGTATACCATAAACTGTCACAGTTTGCGTAAAGAAATTCTTGAACTAACATTTAGGTGGATTTTTTTAGGTTAATATTCATACAAACAGCTACAAACTCTATCATAAAATCATTAAAAACTCTAACGACAGAAAGGTGTTTCGTATTTTTTCATGAATCAGAGACAAGCATGGCAACAAAGAAGATGAGGTCATAATGAAAAAGAATATCGCGGTTATCCCAAAAATAGAGGCCGTGCTCAGCACTATTTGTGGCAGTTTCTCAAGGAAAAAAAGAAAATGTTTTGATCACCGTAAGGTAGTCAGGATGACTATTGAGCCATATTTCATTTTAGAAAACAGTTCTCTAAAAAATTTTCGCTATATTCTTTTGCATTTCTTATAGTAATTATTAAACATATATTTCGTTCAAGAAAACCAGTTATACAAATAAAAAACGAGAGAAAATTTTGTTACTTATAATGCACTATTTGAAAAAGATAGATTCCACTCAAAAATACTAAACTGGCTTACATTTTCGAGGTTGAAATTAAAAAAGGGAGATTAACATCTAGTATACTTTCAATAAATGATCCATTTCATAAAGAAAATCAATAATAGAAAAAATTTAATCAACTAAAAATAATAATAGTATACATCACTAACTTACATAAATCAACTCTTATAAGGTCATTTTTTCCATCTATATTATTAACGTTAGTTTAACTCAAATGACTTTTATCATTAACTATATGTGTTTTTAAGAAGAGAAAAACATCTTTTTTCGTAAATCTATTTAATATTTACATTTTTTTCTGAAAATCGTCCTCATCATACAACTATTAAATTTACTAGAATAAGATCCATTTAATGATTTTCATGTCTTTTTAATTTTTTGTGTTTTATGAAATGAAAACCAAATATTAAATAAAAAAAATTTTTCTATATATTAATGACATTGATAAAAAATAAGACAATGAGTATCATAGAATAAATAAAAATTACTAGACAATATGATAATTATTCTCAAAATACTCTATTATTTCTTATCCATTGTTTTAAAGTATTTTACAGTTGAATGTTCTTCCCGGTTTTTTCCTATTATATTGGATTCTGAGACAAAGATCAGTTATACACAACAAAAGCACATTGTCAATCCATATTAGGATAAGTCTAATCTGGTGTTCCTTGTCAAGTAACCCATCTATAGGTTAGAAAAACAGTATCCATATCTAGATAACACTTATTTACCTTATAATAGAAATAGATCATTTCCATTAATATTATCTCCATAATCAATAATAGGCCTTTCCAATCGAAAATATTTACTTCTAATATAATCATATATATATATATGACTTTATGGAATATGATTAATTCCATAGACTCATTTGATCCAAATTTATTGGTATAAAAGTATATTTTCGACGCAAAAAAAACAATTTAAGTTATACTTCTGTCGATTGTACAAGGAAAAAAAATCGATTTTTCAATTTAAAAATTCTTATTTTTCATCTGATTGCATTTATTTCCCTATTATTTTATAGAAAAAATGATAAAGTGAATAAATCTCATCTACCGTATTGATTCCAAACTCTTATTTCTAGTTGAAAAAAATCAAAATTCTAGCTAAAAAATTTTTATCAATAGGAATATATTTCTTCATCTATTAAGGTTTTTTTTATTAATTTAATAATGTTTATTTGTCTATCACTTTATACAAAATCATTAAATAAAATAACATAAACAATTCAACATATAGATAAGTCGGGTATATATTTGTGACGACATTATAATCCTATTTACATTATTATATATATAAATAAAAAAAAACACTTTTTTTAATTATAAAAAATTCTATAAATATAGATAAAATGATTATTTCGATAAACCTATCCATTCTATTCATCAATTATGTTTCAATTATACTCAGACAAAAACTAAAATATTATTCGATGATTTATAAAAGAAGAATAAATAGATATTTTCAAATTCAAATATATTGTTATAATTTAATAGTTTTTATATATGTTTTATTTTGTCGAAAGACCAAAAATTCTAAAACCTCTGTCTGTTATTCATTATGAATTATTATTTAAAATGGGAAAAGTAAAATAAAATTTGCATGTTTCTATAAAGATATTAAGATCTTTCAATCCTAATATAGCCATGTTAGAATTTATACATATATTTGCAAAGGATAACAAATTAGATGAACCTTTCATATTTATCCATTAAAAATAAATGTGATTTCTCACTGTCAAGTTCTTAATCTATTGACATTGATTTATACGTAATTATAAATATAAATATAGTTTATCTAAACTTGACAAATTTATTCATAAAAAAACATTTATTTTTCTCCATAAAAATAAATTCAATTATATTTTCATAAATTATACAATTAAAATAATATTTATCTATTTGAATTATTACTTTTTAATATAATTTTATCAATTAACTTATCGTTACATGAAAAAAACAGAGGAATAATATAATCTCAATAAACTGACTAACTGAAAAGATGAACATATTATAGGAAAACAAAATTTAATTAGATTTTCACAGCATACATAACATGAAATAGATTTTTTCATTTAAAAATTTTTATTTATCATATAATCATATTCATTTATCTAACATTTTATTTTCAATCCTGTAAGGATGAATATTGGCAACGGAAATTGTTCGTCGGTTTGTCCCCGCTCTGCTTTTGCAGAATCCGTAGATCCTCATCTACTATATATGGGAGGTACCCTTAGGTCCTCAAGCACTATAAATTTCAATTACCCTTGAGTTCTGATGTACTATCTATTGCTCATTCCCTTGGATCCTCAAGTACTATTATTATTCGATATCTATAGGTGCTCATGCGGTCGACTATGTAAATGGAGTTTGTTGCTCGAGATATACTTCTAGTATAATTAAGTTCTATGGCCCATATGCTATAAAGAATCGGTGTTTCTGTTTTTTTTGTTGGATAAATATGAACGAAAGCATTTGAAATGAAAGTTATATGGAACTCGTCTCTTTTGCAGTTATAGTTGCGATGTCACCATGGCTTGTATAGTGAGGGAAAGTGTGGCTAAGTTAGATTTGATTGTGTGGTTGGTGTGAGAATTGGCAGTGAGAATCCGATGCTTATGCTCTCAAAATAATGTGTAGTTTGAAATGCTATCCTGCATCTTATATGATGAGTTTTCATGACGTTAAGTTATGTTGCATTCCAGTGTGTGCTCGAGTTGGGCGAAAGCAATCATTAAATTTAAAGTGAGTTTTGACAATGGATGCAACTCTGTATTATCAGAATCTGACGATCTTTATGAAATCTACCATATACGTTCGATCAAATCTAGTCTGTTATATTTTCGACCAACAAGATTTTGCATTGATTTGCCTGTAATCAGTGGAATCGTTTTCTCGAATTCTTTTTGGCTAATGATATTTTTTCTTAACTTCTCTTGAATCAATTAGATCTTTTAATTGCAATCCTCCCTTTTCTGAAAAGATTTATCTACATCAAATTGGTGGCATATTTTCTTGCCTGGCTTATCACTCGAGAAGTAGTACATTTTTAAGGAAGGATAATCGAGTTATTGGGGAAACAATGTAATGTGAGAACTAATAAATCATAGAAGTGTATGGTTTCTTGGATGAGACTTAACCACAGGTGATCTACAGTAAAGAATCGACATAAAGCTGTTTCTTCTAGGATTTGCTATCTACATAGTACGCTTCTAAAATTAAGACAGGCATGTTGTGGGAAAAATTGAGACACTATTTTTTTGTGAGAATCTAATACGAGGTAGTTTATAATCTGCTTAAGGTGGGTGGATGGATGAAAAACGTGTGTAAAGGGAACAGAGAGAGAGCGACGAGGAGCGTGGTTTATTTATTTCAGAGAAAGAGATGATTTTGAAGGAAAACTGACTCAAGATTATATTGGTTCATGTAGAGTTTCAAAAGAAAATCCATAGAGTTTGTATGATACGCAGTTTTGTGTAGTCAATCAAGAACTAACGAGTATCTTCGAATGAAAGCATAAATAAGAAACTTTGTATGCATCAAAGATGTCATCGTGACTTCTTTAGGACATAAAGTTGCAGATAGGCAAATACGGAAAAGAGCTTCGATTTAGGTATTCACTCGCCGATGGCTATAATATATGACTGCGTCTTCCAATAATGGAAATGAACTTAGAATTTTTGAGCTTCCTAACAGTACAATATTTCTGGAAATGGTGATAAAGTGTTAATAGACTGAAAATACGTCACGAATCTGAAATTCGTTTTGTCGATAGCTTTTGATCACAGTCTATCCGATATAGTATTTGATTTGGAGTATTCATTATCAGTAATCTTTGATAAAATTCGCGCTAAATTTTATCAAGCCTTACTGTGATTATTATAGTTTCAAACTCGATTTCATCCTCGAATAATTCCAAACAAAGAACTGAAAGCGATGCATAATAATTTCTACTAATTAATTTTCTTCGCTAAGTATGTGTAGTGTTCTACATTAGTTCTCATAAAAATGGAAATGAAGTTTTTAACATTTATTTTGGATTGTTCTCAGAATTTGAAGCGAAGATCTGAGTATTGCGCTGCAAGATGTTATTTATAGGTAGGCACGGCAAGTTGCATTGGTAACTTTACATGAGAGGTATTTTTACAGGCGATTCGAAGAACATGTTTGGTATTTCTACCAAGCAATCGTCTACTACGGAAAGTATCCACAAATATCGCTCGTCAAGGTCACAGTTCTATCTGAAAGGTTCAGAATTATTATCTTTATACCCTCTTTTCAGAATTGAGCTAAGTGAAGCCTAGAGGCCGACGCGTTACTTGTAGAAAACGAGTAATTAAATAAACTTTTCTGAGTTATTAAGTGAAAACAATACTTTTATAAAGGTAGATTGTCAATGAAATAAAACTAGATTTATTTCATTAAATTAATATCATATACATTTATTATTTATTACATAGACATTTCATTTGTTTCGAAAAACTTAAATTAAAAAATATTTCTGTATCAAATATGGGATAAGAAATAAAGATATTTTCGTATAATATATATTTGAATAGCTTATATCATATTTATTATTAAGTCATCTATATCGTGGTAGATTACAGAAAAGATGAATCATTGTTAAGAGAACGAATAAAAACTGGATGAAAAATAAAAAAAGCTTTAGTCTAAAAACAAATGTTTAGATAAATAATCCAATAATAATATGTATCCCATTAAAATCTATATATTAAATTTATATATTTGTTTTTATATCCGAATTCCAGTATGACATTTTTTTTTGAACAATATCATGAATCGAGTGCATAAATGTCTTTAGAACTGTTTATAAGACCGTCACTAATCGATATATGACCAGTTCCATATGAAAATCTCTCATCGTATTTCTATCACTGTTCATGAGAAACAATGATTTTTTCAATGTTAAAATATTTTAATTTACTTTAAATGTATAGATTTACACTTGATTTTCTAAACAAATCTAAATAATATAAACTTAATTATTATATTCGTTGAAGTCTCAATATCACATTGAAAAATATTTTAATTAAATGTTGTTCGTCTTATATAATAAAACATTGAAATCTTTTGATTATAACCTAATTAACCATAATCTGATAATATTGATCTATCTGTCATTTTATAGATGATGATGATAATACTATATTAACTTCATTTACTCTTTAATTAGAAAGTCTTTCGTTTTCTTTTTTCTATTATAAAACATTTAATTATATTTAATGGTTTCTATTATAAGTAATATTTCGATTCGAAATGTTTTTATTTTAAATATAACATTTTAAATTTGATTGTATTTTATATTGAATAATAAATAATATGTATGTGATTAAACTATTAACAAAAAAAGTCTTACTTATAGTTCTAACAAAATCGAATTATAGCTTCAGAATTTCTATGAAGAGAAAAATAATTGCAGCTCTTAAGTCTTTTATTTCTAATCGAATCCTACTGATTTATTTATCATTTTACATAGAAGGAAAAATAAAATAACTTTCGGACTGCTCCGTACTTTTAAATTCTCATTTGTTTTACTTACATAAGGATAAATTGATTTTTTCATTTTAAATTTTCTATATTGAATTTCTTAATAATTTATATAAACTTCTTCGACCTATTCACCAAAAAACGTTAAATTTTCGGTGGAAAAAAACAAAATTATATTCCTATGGGTTATATAAGAAAAAAATAAGTTTTTCCATCTTAAACTTTTTATTTTTCATTGAAGCATATTAATTAAAATTTTATTTAGTATAAAATGGTCAATTATATACGTTTCATGATTCTTCTTATCGTAAAAAACAAAGTTCAACTAAGGAAACAATTCATCTACTTTTCCATAGCTTATATAAGGAGACGATAGACTTTTGCTTTTAAAATTTTAACTTTAACTCTTATCGTATTGATCTATCTATCATTTTATAGAGAAGAGGGTATCTTGAAAATTTCATTGGTTTCTTAAAGAGAATGTTGAATTTTAATTAAGAATATGATTTATTCATATTTTCAAGGATTATATAAGAGAAAATAATTTTTTCCAATTAAAATCTTTCTTTCTAATATAATTGCCTTAGTATGTATATTGTTTAGTAGAAAATCAAAAACTATATATGAATTTCGATAGTTAGTCATTAAAAATTTTTATTTCAAATAAGGAAAAAATATAATTAGATTTTTATTGATTGTATAACGAAAAATGGCTTTTTCAATCGTAAAACTTTTATTATAAATCTATTTTAATTAATATACAGTTGCTCCAAAAATTATTGGTGCATCTTTGTTGTCTATTTTTCTTCTACGAAATCCTAAGCTGGAAAGTTTTTCATGAGTAATTCTGATAGCCCACACAAATCTGACGAGGGAACATATCCAGGTGTCAAATCGCTTTTCGATCGAGCATATGCTCAAATGATAGACCACAATGAGTTATTAAACACCCTAGAATAACTCGGTTTTCCAGGCTTTCTTGGCTGAGATATCCGCTTATAATTATTAATAGTTTTATTGTACTATGAATATAGTTATATCTTTTATATCTTAACTGTATGTATGTCAATGTAGTTGACTTATGTTACTAATTAGACATCTAGTACTGATTAGAATCTCAAAGCTTGTAGTTAAACTAGTGTTTTCTGCTAAAGACATGATTTTGTTTGACATAACAAATGAGTATTGCAAAGTAATATGCCTTTAATCAATTATCCAATTAATAATTCATGTATTAATTTTAACAGATATTCATCTTATAATTAGCATATAGATAAAAGTTTTAGCTCATTTATTGATGATACAGTTAATTAAAATATAACGAAAAC